>CM056052.1:263481640-263785588 GCA_029574335.1 Rana kukunoris
GGCTGTCTTCTGTGGTCCCTCGGCAGCTCTCTCGACTCTTCCCCTAATCAGATTACCCCCTCTGGGAAGCGCTCTTACCTGTTTTTGATGGATTTCTACCACTTTGCATTATAGTGAACTGATAAGTGGTTCTTTTGGACCTTTATCATACTAGTATACTATTATCCTGAGAAAAGTAAACATTTCTGCCATTTATTCTGTTGGCTATTAGATCTTCTATTAGTCACTCATCTATAGATAGATATATAGGAGCTGACTTTAAAATTGTAGACTTTGGAACTGTCATCATCATCATCATCATCATTCTTACTTCACTACCATCATGATGATGATGATGATGCATGCATGTTCTAGGTCAATAGGTCTAGGTAGTACCTAGACCTATTGACCTAGAACATGCATGCAGGCTGCAGCCAACCAAGTCTGAAAATACTGAATCCTATCCTGTATCCTTGTTAAAAGTCAAGAAATGACTGGCGAGTGAAGCTGGAAATACAGCCCTGGAGCCTGCCACATCGAACAACTATATCACCAATATTTCTGTATTCATATTTTCTTTAAGGCATCATCAGCAGGCTGTTCTGTTGCAGTCCTTTTTATAGGGGTAAATAGACCATCCGAACAGGTCTAACTGAAAAACTGACCTGATCAGACCCTTTGTGTAAAAGGAACTTAATGGTTTGAGATTAATAATAATAATAAACCCCTCTGCTCTACAGTGTAAAAAAAGTGAAATAATTCAAAGTCGTGATACAGCACAACCAGCTGCTATACTAAAATAACCCCCAAAAAATTTGAAAATGTATGCAGACAGTGGGAACCCAAAGTCCCCAACAGGTACAGCACTAGTAATCAGTGCAAACCGTGTGCACTCATCTATCAACAATTAAATATAAAATGCTAAAAATATTGTGGTGTAAAACCAAAAATGTAAAAATATAAAAATGCATAAAACATAAAAATCATGGGCCAGATTCAGGAACACTTGCGCTGGAGTATTTCGATTGCGCCGCGTAACTGTGATGATGCGCATCGTTTCTATGTGTGCCCTGTACCACCAAACTAGATGCGCCCAATAAGGGTCATTTGCGACCGGCGGAACGTTCCGACGCCAGAGTATCGTCAGCGCTTATTGCTTCGGCTGTGGGCGCATCGTCGCGCCCATTGATTTCCCCTGCAAATATGCAAATGAGGGATTTTTTCCATTTCATGAGCGGATTAGCACCATACGCTGGCTTACATGCGCCGCGCGTATCTCGTCCGGTCCGGCGCAAGTTATTTCTACAAAAGGCTGCTTTATCTTTACTCCAGACGGCCACAGGTCAGCAGGAGAGCAGCTACAGCAGCGTTTACCGACGATAAGAGCTAGCTGAGCACCCCCACTTGCAGGACAACACCTCTGTCCATGCTTGTCTGTCAAATTTTACAGCCATGGAGGAAGACATCATAGGTCTCCATAGCCGAGATGACGGCTGTCAGCTCCTGGCCATTAAAGCTTTCTCCTGTGTGTTTGCGGGGAATGGGAGCAGCTATCTCAGAACAAATGTAACATCACTGCGGGGAGGGGGAGCAGGATATACTTTAGTGCCGGAATGGCGCTTCTACGGGCGCATTTAAACGCCCAACGGAAGGCATTGCGCTGACGTTTCCCGTGAAGTGGTGCCGACGGAAGTTGTGAGCATGCGCACAAAGGGGGCGAGTGGAGCCTCACTCACTGCGCATGCTCCGTGGTTGATGCGCTGAACGTAAGCCTCTGCGCTGGGCTCCGCCCATCATTTACATATGATCACACCCACTTCCACTTGCGTCGGGTTACGCCAGCGCATTATCGTTACTCTGGCGCAAGTTTACGCGCAACTGCTATGTGAATTACAGGACTTGCGCTGAAAGGGTCTTCAGAGTAACGTAAATGAGAAGCGTTACTCCAGAGGAAAGATACTCTCATCTATCTGAATCTGGCCCCATGTGTTCATAAAAATAAATAAAAGTTCTGTAAAACTGTGTATATCAAGAAAACATGTCCCAGATTGCCAAAAACACCTAGTGAATCTTCAATCCAATCAGACTTTTTCTCACCAGAAGTGCATGCCTATCATATTGCAGATTAGACAAACATAGCTTTTACAGCCTTAAGCCTGCTACAGTACACACTAAGGCCCAGATTCACAGAGAGTGGGCGCACATTTATGCCGGCGTAGCGAACACACAGTAGCGAACACACAAATGAGGCATGACCTCATGCAAATGATGGGCCGAGCGCCAGACAAGTACGTATAACAAACTGCGCTTGCGCCGCGCATGCTCACAACCACGTCGAAAAAAAAACTGCCTAAGATACGCCGGATCACTGTGTACGCCGTTAACATAACCTGCGCCCAGCCAGACACACGTCCAATGAAAAAAAAGCCGGCTTGTGTTCCCTGGTGTAGACCTGAGCATGTCTGTTGCTGAGTTACACCTCCTTTATGGGGAATAACTTTACGCCGGAAGTACAACTTACGCGCACCGCGCGTAACCTGCGTCGGGCGCACGTACATTCGTGAATCACCGTATTTACCTCATTTGCATGTTTGAATGGCTAATCAATGGGAGCGGCACCATGCACCCAGCCTAAATGTTACACCCACCCTACGCCGGTGTAAGCAAGTTACGTTGGCGGGGTGTAGTCTGGTTTTAGGCATATCTCTGTTTGTGGGTCTGGCGCACAAATACGACGGCGCACATTTGCACTTACGTCGGCGTAACTTGTTATACGTTGGCGTAAGTGCTCTGTGAATCCGGGCCTAGTTGTTTTTTTTTTATTCAGCTGTTGTGTTCTGACAAGGGTTGCCAGAACACTCCAGTCATCTCTCTCAGACATTGGGCAGTCGGGAGCCGGTCAGCTGCTGGTGTTCCAGCATGCTTGTCCCACTGTCAGACCTGCTAACATACACATGGGGCAAATGTCGAAAAAAACATTTTAACCAGCCAATGTCTCCCAACATTCAGTCCATCCCACTCGATTAGCATCTGGGGAAATAAGCCTCCGCTAACTGCAGTAGTTCCACAAATCCAAGGATTAGTAGGTGGAAATAAAAGGGAAAAAATTCACATGCTGACATTTACCCATAGGTAAGCCTAAAATAAAGCCTACCTATAGGTAGTGTAAATATCTCTTAAACGTGTATTTACATTGCATGCAGCCAGTAACATTACTGAAGTAACGGCCACCGGTGCTGTTCCTTCCGAGCCCTTTGCCGTGAACGGAACAGAGCCAAAGCTTGCAAACCTGGAAGCAAGATAGGTGAAAATGGAAGCAGCTGCAGTGCTGAAATTGCGATGCTGGAACAGCTTAGTTTTAAGGTAAGGCCCCTTTCACACGTCCGCCTCCGCTCGTCTGTTTTTACAAGTCCGTGAACGGACTTGTAATGGTTCCCTATGGGATCGCGTCCGTTAGCGGATGATGCATCCGATAACGTCCGCAAAGATCCGCGTCTGTCTTTATCCGGTTTTTCGGACGGAAGAAAACCCTATTTTTTTTCCGTCCGGCGGAACGGATCGGATGAATACTGGACAAACGGTCCGTTTTCATCCTATTCCCCATAGGGGAGAGCGGAGGAGAGACAGGGCGGTCCCTTGCACAGTGTGTGGGGACCGCCCTGTCCGCCGACAGCTGAGCGGGCATCCCCGCTGAGCCGACGGACACACACGGAGCGGGCCGAAAAAAAACGGTCCGCTCCGTGTGAAAGGACCCTAAGTTTCACATAATTTGCAAGTATGCGAATGCATACTTGCACATTATGACTTTACCTTGCAGGAAGAAAAAAAAAAGTCCACTGGAACCGCTTTAAAAACATCTGATATGCAGGCATGGACTGGCCATAGGGACTACAGGGAGTTTCCGGTGGGCCGATGGCTCAGTGGGCCGGTTTCAGTGACAGCCTGTCAAAGTAATGGCTGCGCAGCTCGCCCTCCACTTCATGCAGTGATGTGAGAAGGATGAGAAAAATACAGAGGAGAATAAGTGAAATAATAAGAGGTGAGTGAGGGCTCCTTATGTTATGCTACTTATGTTTTTTTGCACAATTGCGTATAGTTTATATACTGTTTTTGTTCTTGTTTGCAAACATATAGTGGGCCGGTCTGGATAAAGTCCAGGGCCAAATTTTGGTCTCAGTCCATCCCTGCTGATATGTACATTAACATTGCCTCCTGAAATAATGCTTCTTTTTTTTTTTTATATATTTTACTTTTCAAAGGCTGAAGGTGTGAAGAATTATTATTCAGAAGCTACACTTTTTGAAGTTCGTGGTAGTGCCAATGCACCTAGTACAGTATCAAAGAACTTTTCATTTGCTTTCCCCAGTGATTTGGTACAAGGTAGTGAAGAAGCATTTATCACAGTAGTTGGTAAGAATTCTTTGTTTTTTCAATTTATCAAATCATTTTAGGATGTCTGCTGCTTTTAGTAGCTGACTGCCTAAACAGTTGTTTCATTTCGTGACTTTGTTCCCTTTATGAAAAATTTTGCACATCTGTTAGATAGTTCAGACCATATCATGTTATTATGAAAGGAGCAGGAAAATTACTATATTTATTTCCAACCATTTTATTGGGTAGGCATCTGTGTGGAGGCTCTGTGTTTTACATGTTTCGACAATAGTGAAACACTGATCTCCAGCTACTCCAATATTGGCCCCAGAGGACTAAGGATGCCCAAAAGACAAATTGAGGAGACAAGAACAGAGGCCCAGATTCACAGAGCAATTACGCCTGTCTAACTGGTGTTAGACAGGAGTAATTTCAAATTTTGCGCGCCGTATCACTAGTTTGAATCCTCAAACCATGATACGGCGGCTTCGGGCTTCGATCCGAGAGGCTTACGTCCTCGTAAGCCTTCGGATCTACACTGCGATATTTTTGCGGCCGCTGGGAGGAGTTTGCGTCGTTTTCATGCGTCGGGATATGCAAATGACTTTTTACGGCGATCCACGAAGGTACGAGTGTCCCTCGCAATCGCCTACGTCATTTTTTGGCTACGTAATGTTAGAGGAGCTTTTTGCTGGTCTAACAGTGCATAACCCATGTAAAGTATGGCCGTCGTTCCCGCATCGATTTTAAAATATTTTTTTTTTTTTAACGTAACTCGTTCGGGAATAGGAATGTACGTAAACGACGCTACTACGACGTGACAACGTGTTTTCGCGCAATGCACGGCGGGAAATTTGCGAACGGAGCATGCGCAGTTCGATAGCCGCGGGGACGCGCCTATTTTGAATGCTTCACGCCCCCTACTCGCGCAGATGGATTGCGACGGGAGAAATACACTACGCCGCCGTCGTTTACTGGACAAAATCTACCTGGATTCCACGTAGAGCCAGGTAAAAAACGGCAGCGTAGTGTATTTCTGATACTCTACGAGAATCTAATTCTCTGTGAATCTGCCCCAGAGGGTGCAACAGCCTTGCGCATTACCTTTGTGATGCCTTTTATCAAAGTGATAAAACCACAAGAAGACACTCAAAATTAGTTTTGGGGGGGGGGGGGGATATTAGTTCTGCATGGTCTGCCATGTATCTACCTTTTGGGTGATGCCTGGTGGTACCCAAACTATGCCCACTCTCAGGTGGGTGGTGTAAAACTAATCATGTGACCCCAAACAAGGTGAATGCAAACAAACAGTAATTTATCCTAACCAAAACACACTAACACCAACTCTGACACTAATATTGACACTGGTCCTAACACCAACACTTAGGCTGCGTACACACAGTCGGTCCAACCCGATGAGAATGGTCTGACGGACCGTTTTCATCGGGTCAGTTCAAAAACCGATCGTGTCAGAACGCGGTGACGTAAAACACAACGACGTGCTGAAAAAACGAAGTTCAATGCTTCCAAGCATGCGTCGACTTGATTCTAAGCATGCGTGGGTTTTTGAAGCGATGCTTTTGCGTACTAACCATCGGTTTGAACCGATGGTCAGGCATCCATCAGTCCGATTTTAAAGCAAGTTTTTAAACTTTGGTCTTCACTTTGGTCTTCAGTCCATTTTCATCAGTTTGGACCGATCGTGTGTACACGGCCTTACACTAATTTTAACCTAGATCAAGCCCTGATCTAGTCAATCTATCTCTATTTCTAGTTTTTTTTTACAGACTTCCCTCTAGCAAGGAAAAAAATATGCAATGTGCCTTTTTCCCCTGCAAAGGAGAAACAAAACGGGAGCTGGTCCATTCATCGGTTCTCTTGGCTCCCGATTATTAGGCCTCATTCGCACTTGCTAATTGGGCCCTTTGCGATTACCCACAGGAGACTCAGCCAGGGTACCTGAGATTAGCTGCTGGTGCGAAGCCCCATTCAAAGCTAGAGGAGATTAACAACACAAGCAGCTATTTGTGGTGTTTCCATATAATAGGTGGTTCAGTGATAACCAGCAGATGATCGCCTCTGGACGCAGACCTTTCAAAATCATGGTTATGATGTTAACAGTTGTCTACACCTTTTACTTTTATGGCCAGCTTGGCTTGACACAGATGGAAGGAGTGAATCTTTATGTTGCTTTTATTACTCACTGAAGTACATTATATAGAAACTGAAATTGGGACTGAGATAATACTGGTATTAATCCAAATATTTTGTTGTGTTTCAACAGGAGATCTTCTTGGACCTTCAATAAACGGTCTTGAAAAACTTATAACAATGCCATACGGCTGTGGAGAACAAAACATGATTGTTTTTGCACCAAATATATACATTCTTCTATACTTAATAGCAACTAATCAAATCAATGCAAATATAAGGGAAAAATCAATAAAGTTCATGGAACAAGGTAATATGACAATTGGTAATTATAACGCAAAAAAAGTAAAACAAAGTAAAAGTTTGAAGTATGCTGTGAATACAACAGTCATTTTCTGTTTATGATATTGCTAATGGTACCCAGTCTCAGCTCTCACTCAACATTTTCAGAAAATGGAGGTTCCGTGTAGTAAAACCTGTCACAAATCTAGGCAAATTAAACTGTGCTTGTGATGAAAAAAAACAAAAAAAAACAACATTTTTCCACAGTAGTATTAAAGTGGAGAGGTAAGTCAGCAATACTTACCTCTACTTTTATGGTCCAATGTCCCTCGTATGGCACAGGCTTTTATGTAAAAGCAAATGTGTCCCTCCCCTTTTCCTGCTGCTACACCAGCCAGCATGGTTCCAGGGCACTCTCCCTCCTCTGGGGAGCCTAAGCCATGGAACATGCTGTCAGAATGGAGAGCAGAAGCAGACCAGAGAACATTTGCTCCCAGATCAACTCTTAATCACTGAATCTGAAAGAGCTCTGCTAAGATTCAGAACTGTCAAAATCCTGTCTGCAATGTTGGGTGCACCGCAGATCAAGCACAGCCCTGATTACATGTGTAACATTGTGTTACCTTCAGCAAAAAAACAGGGGGAGGATGCCACATTCCTTGAATGTAAAGAAATAAAGTGTATGGCTGTGCCTTAACTCTAAAGTGATGACCTGTAAAGGCTTTTAAAGTATCACCTATTGATAGTTCTTGATACTTTACATGCTGAGATCTGTAGTTTATAAAAATATATTATATATACAGTGTACATTTATTGGTTTATGGGGGATACTACAGTCCCGGGCTACTGATGTTTGCATAATCTTTTGAAATAAGCACCTTTTATATGCCCTAATGCTAATACCACTTTGTATTCCTACACATTCAGGTTACCAGAGGGAGTTACTTTATCTCCACTATGATGGTTCTTTTAGTGCCTTTGGAAATTCTGATAAGTTTGGAAGTACCTGGTAAGCAAATTGCATATTGATGTTGGTCACAAATCTACAAATCAAATAATATGGAAACCATATGTAGCACTACCCCTGCATGGGGTTGCTGGTGACTGATTCTCCTATCCCTGGACAGCCAGGAAACAAGCATTTCCACTCACATCCAGAAACAAGAAACAGTCTTTGAGTTTGGTTTTGTTGTTTATTAAGGAGTGATAATTTGGATGGGGTAGAAGGGTTATGGAATGCCCAACTTGACTGAAACAATGGATGGGGACAACTTCCTTCCTATGTACAAAATACTGGACTCTTCTCCCCCCTGGCCTCCAACAGTCCTTAATGATCAAAAGCAAAAAGTCCATTGGGGACTAGGAGCACTCAGCCCCTACAAAATAGCACAGTATGTTGAAAGCTACATTTAGGATTTCCTCCTCTTCTCTACAGAACTTTTCCCAGCTCTACTGCCTGCAGGAACTGCAAGCCCTTCTGGTTGCTTGTCCACCAGCCCACCTGGCTGATCTGAATATCTCTAATGTGGCAGTCTCTCCCCTTGTGAATCCTTGAGTGTGCTGATGTACTCACTCAGCCCTCATTGCTCCCTGATGCTCCTTAGGCCAGATTCCTTTCCAAACCATACTGCTGCTGGGATCTTCCCAAGCCAGTCTGAAGGCAGAACCACCCCCCCCCCCGGACCTAGTGGTCCCTCCTAGGCCACCAACAGACTCATCAGCTCTCCATGTTCCACCCGACTCCCCTGGTGGCATGACTACCCCATATTTAATGCAATATGTAAAGGGGGGGAACTAAGGAGCAAAACCACACTGACCAGGGCACTAAAAGCTAAATAAATTAGATTAAACAATTAGGATAAGAATTTTAAAACTAAGCAGCAGCCACAGCTAAATAGTGCTCATGCACTGGTAACAAGTATAAAATGGGGGGTGCAGTGGCGTTTGCTAATAACCAATGATCATCTGATCAATTAAAACCAAGTGCCCAATAATAACACACACAATAATAACAAAGTGATAAAAAAATATCCAGATTAAAAACTAGATAATAACGTGTTTCACTCCTAATTTCTTGTCCCACCAAACATCAATGCCAATGATGAGGGGGATGAAAAAAGTGATATTAATGAGAACCAAAGTAAATAAATAATAAACCATCAGATAATGAGATCCAGATTTAAATAATAAATGATTTCCCAAGGTGGTAAAATACAGTGAAAAATGTCCCCTATGTATGTGGAACCATAAGGTCCAGTGGAACCACTCCAGGTGATAATGAACAAAGTAATTTTGAAAAAGTCGATATATCAACAAAATCTATGTGCACAATCGTGCAACCAATATTGATGATGAAAAGTGCTTAAGTGCATAAATCAAAGTGAAAAAGGTGCTCCAAAAGACAGTCCAAAGTATAATTGAAGTGCTTAAAACAATGATCCCAAAGTGCATTTGTGCTTGAAGATGATAACTGCAACCCACCGCACGATCCCTCAGTGTGGCTGTGCCAAATAGAAAGCAGGTGGTACGTTTTCTAGGATGGATCCTATGACTAAGTGGTGTGTTCAGCCACGCAACGTGTCAAGAAGGAGGAGAGTCGCAGGTGACAACATCTCCGCCCGAGGCCGAGGGTGGAGATATTCTTGTTACATAGACTGTTTGTTTTCACCGACTTTTTTACACTGCCCTCATGTGAGTGTATTTTATTTTTATTATTAAACCTGTTATTACTGATTGCACTATGAGGTCTCCCTTGTTTGTCTGTTGAGAGCCATCTATCCACCCTGGGAGCGATAGTGCCTGGACGTGTGAGCCTGCATCTGGGGGAGTGGAGAAACAGGCTGGCCGGGAGATGCTGATCTACAGTGGATTCTGCTGTACCTAACAAGTCAGCAGCTGATTAGGCTTAATTTAGCCTTTCTTGAGGTGAGGGGCTTCTGAAAATGTACCACCTGCTTTCTATTTGGCACAGCCACACTAAGGGATCGTGCGGTGGGTTGCAGTTATCATCTTCAAGCACAAATGCACTTTGCGATCATTGTTTTAAGCACTTCAATTATACTTTGGACTGTCTTTTGGAGCACCTTTTTCACTTTGATTTATGCACTTAAGTACTTTTCATCATCAATATTGGTTGCACGATTGTGCACATAGATTTTGTTGATATATCGACTTTTTCAAAATTACTTTGTTCATTATCACCTGGAGTGGTTCCACTGGACCTTGTGGTTCCACATACATAGGGGACTTTTTTCACTGTATTTCACCACCTTGGGAAATCATTTATTATTTAAACCTGGATCTCATTATCTGATGGTTTATTATTTATTTACTTTGGTTCTCATTAATATCACTTTTTTGATCCCCCTCATCATTGGCATTGATGTTTGGTGGGACCAGAAATTAGGAGTTAAACACTATTTCACGTTATTATCTAGTTTTTAATCTAGATATTTTTTTATCACTTTGTTATCATTGTGTGTGTTATTATTGGGCACTTGGTTTTAATTGATCAGATGATCATTGGTTATTAGCAAGCGCCACTGCACCCATATTTAAGGGCTGACTCAGCCACCCTGCTAGGACATTCTACGGCTGGGGAGCAACGTTTTTTCAAAGCCGGGTACCCCTTTCATAGACTCCCATGTTAAACGTCAGTCTAGGCATGGGCACAGTGAGGCATGGGCACAGTGAGGCATGCACATGGACACAGTGAGTCAAAGTGATGCACAGTGAGGCATGCAGATGGATACCCTATGCTTATACTCAAGCCAATACGTTTCGCCATTTTTTGTGGTAAAATTAGGTGACTCGGCTTATATTCGGGTCGGCTTATACTCAAATATATACGGCAAGTAATTTTAGTCTCTGTTGTTCAGGTACTCAGTTCAGGTTTTCTATGCTTTTTAAAATATAAAAAAACTCAAGATCTCTAGGGGTCTATTCATATCAAGTGCATTGGGACTGCCAATGCAAGACAATGCAAAAAGTCTTGTTCCCCATCATGTCAGTTTCAGGGGCGGACTGACAACTCATGGGGCCCCCGGGCAATAGAAGATTATGGGGCCCCCGGGCTTACAGATGGCCACCATGCCAGGAGGCAGTGCAGAGGCGGGGCAGCTAAAATCTCAGGATTTTCACATCAAAAGCATGTCGGTTTCGGACATTTCAGGGACAAACGTAAAAAACCCAAAGATTTTTACACACTGTCCCTGGTTTTACTGAGCCTGGCAACCCTGATGGGGCCCCCTAGTGGCATGGGGCCCTCGGGCAGTGCCCGAAAGTCTCAATGGTCAGTCCACCCCTGGTCAGTTTATACTACTGTGCATACAGCATAATTATTTTTTTACCAGCACAGCATGGAGCGACCCAATCCACCACATCACACCATGCTATGGCCAATAGAACTTATTGAACTGTCACAAATATTTTAATAACCCCCCCCCCCCCCAAAAAAAAAGTGCAAAAAGGGTGGTGTGCCAGACATAGCCTCTGGTGTGAATGAGTCTACAGTCTTCAAAAATACCAGCTGTGAAGATTTAAATATTATCTTTCAAAACATGTGTGTGTGTGTATAAGATCAAGTAATTTTCTGCCTAATTTTTTGACCCAATATATATTATGTTCTTTTTGCAGGCTCACTTCATTTGTATTCAGATGTTTCCTTCAAGCTCGGCCTTTTATATACATAGATTCGAATGTCTTAGAAAATGCAGTACATTTTTTAATACAGAATCAGGATACGAACAGTGGTATGTTCTCTGAGCCTGGGCGCGTATTACACAGAGAACTCCAGGGTGGGCTCAATGGTCCCATCACCCTCACTGCTTACATACTGACCTCATTGTTAACAGATGCGTATTACAGGGTAAGCAAGCACATTAAAATGTAAAATAAAACTGCTTTCTTGTCATCTCTGTAAATCTATTAACTAAGTTTAAAAATAACATTTTAACATTTCAATACAAGGCAACTAACCTTGCTTAACCACTTAAGACCCGGACCATTATGCAGATAAAGGACCTGGCCCCTTTTTGCGATTTGGCACTGCGTTGCTATAACTGACAATTGCGCAGTCGTGCGACGTGGCTCCCAAACAAAATTGGCATCGTTTTTTTCCTCACAAATAGAGCTTTCTGTTGGTGGTATTTGATCACCTTATTTGTGCTATAAACAAAAATAGAGCGACAATTTTGAATACAATGCAATATTTTTTACTTTTGCTATAATAAATATTCCCCAAAAATATATAAAAAAAAAATTTTTCCCCTCAGTTTAGGTCGATACGTAATACGTATTCTTCTACATATTTTTGGTAAAAAAAATTGCAATAAGAGTTTATTGATTGGTTTGCGCAAAATTTATAGTGTTTACAAAATAGGGGACAGTTTTATGGCATTTTTTATTAAAACATTTTTTTTACTACTAATGGAGGTGATCAGTGATTTTTTTCATGACTGCGACATTATGTCGGACACATTGGACACATTTGACACATTCTTGGGACCATTGTCATTTTCACAGCGAAAAGTGCACTGATTACTGTGAAAATGACACTGACAGTAAAGGGGTTAACCAGGAGGGCCACTGAAGGGGTTAAGTGTGCCCTAAGGGAGTGATTACTACTATGGGGGCGTGGCTGTGCGTGTTACGTCACTGATCGTGGTTCCCTAACACAGGGAACAGACGATCAGTGACAGCCACACTAGGAAGGACGAGGAAAGGTTTGTTTACACTCACCTCTCCCCATTCTTCCTCTCTGTGACATAATCGCGGGACACCGGCGACAATCGGGTCTGCGGGTCCCACAGGCACAGTCACAGAAAACAGGACCAGGTCACGAGCGCGCCACCGGCAGTGTGCACGCGACCCACGGCTGGGCTCCTAAAGACGACGTACAGGTACGTGCCTGTGCCCAGCCATGCTGGCCTGAAGGGGTCTTTAAGTGTTTAACATCATTACTAAGTCAAAATCAATACTAAAAGGCAAAGCTTTGTGGAAATATTAAGGCAGGTCATACACGGTTCCAAGATCGGCCGAGATTTGAACCGTGTATGGGCAGGTTGAATGTACCAAGTTAATCAATAATCACTGCCTTCTCCTGATACATATGTGTGCTTTGCTGAAGAGTGAAATAAAAACGAGAAATGTAGGGAAAACAAAATGGTCCCACATACAGCAGAATCCTATTTTGTTAGAATGTAATATTTTAGAAGGGCGAATAAATGTTTTAAATGTCATTCTCAAAAGATTATAGAAAATTATTATTATTTTTTGGTGTATTCATATTTTCAGAATCGTTATGAGGTCAATGTTCAGAAAGCTGTGACATATTTAGAGGGCAAGTATGACGAAGGAATTGCCAGCAATTACACCTTGTCAATTGTTACATATGCATTATCGCTTGCTAACAGCACAAAAGCTCAAGCTGCTCTAACCCTACTTAATTCCAGGGCAACCAATCAAGTTAATGGTAAGTAAATGGTTTGGTAAAATGAATCTTTTAGGATAAGGTGATAATTGTAGCCATGTATAACTTCATCTAGGTTGAAAATATGGGCTTTTTACAGAGCTGTACACAAAGTGCAGTCTGGTGAATCTGTGCATGGTAGCCAATCATCTAACTTCAGCTTGTTTAAATAAACTTTGAAAAAAAAAACTTGATGTGTTAGGGAGAGCTTTCTTTTGGTGGTATTTGATCACCTTTGCGGTTTTTATTTTTTGCGCTATAAACAAAAATAGAGCGTCAATTTGGAAAAAAAAATCAATATTTTTTACTTTTTGCTATAATAAATATCCCCAAAAATATATAAAAAAATATTTTTTTCCTCAGTTTAGGCCGATGCGTATTCTTCTACATATTTTGGGTAAAAAAAATGCAATAAGCGTTTATCGATTGGTTTGCGCAAAATTTATAGTGTTTACAAAATATGGGATAGTTTATGGCATTTTTATTATTATTTTTTTTACTATTAATGGCGGCGATCTGCGATTTTTTTATTGGGACTGCGACGTTATGGCGGACACTTTTGTGACATTTTTGGGACCATTTACATTTATACAGTGAACAATGCTATAAATATGCATTGATTACTGTATAAATGTGACTGGCAGTGAAGGGGTTAACCACTAGGGGGCGGGGAAGGGGTTAAATGTGTGTCCTATGAGTGTTCTAACTGTAGGGGGAGGGGGTGACTGGGGGAACCGATTGTGTCCCTATGTACAAGGGACACAGCATCGTTCTCTCTCCCTGACAGGACGTGGATCTCTGTGTTTACACACAGAGCTCCACGTCCCCGCTCAGTTACTGGGCAATCGCGTGTGCCCGGCGGCGATCGTTGCCGCCGGGCACTCGCACCGGGATCCCAGCAGAGCGGCGTGCGCGCGCCCGCCCGCCCGTGGCTTTAAAGAGACAGCACGTCATATGACGTGCTGTCAGAACAATGGAGTCCTCCGCCCGCCGTCATTTGACGGTGGGCGGTGGACAAGTGGTTAAATAAACTTTAAAGAAAAAAACTTGATGTGTTAGGGAGAAGGAAGTCCATGTTGGGAAAGAATAGGGCTAAATTGTTTACTCTTATTTAGACTATTTAGCCACTGATTTTACTAACAGAGATGAACATTTACCCTGTTAAAAGAAGCCTTTGCACAAAAATAGATAACCCTTGTTTTATTATTGGAAAAATTGCCCCAAACTTCTTTTTGGCAAAAGAAAACTTTAATTTCTGTTTAAGAAGACTGCCAAACCGAAATTGACATTCTGTTATTAGGGCTGGACAGTGAGTGATAAGTGGCAAGCATAAAAAGGGGTAATGATGATAGAACTGAACTCTGATATTGATCTTGTGTCCATGACGGATGAGCTGTGAATACTTTACCCAGTAACTTGGAACCTAATGGGTTCTTGTATTTAGAAACATGAAGTTGTTGGAATTGGCATATCTGTATAAGGCAGAGGTTTCTCTTGGGGGTAGAAGCTGCTCCCTTTGACTGTGTGTGAATGTTCAAAGTACCGAAAGTCATGGGTTTCAAGTTCAGGCCTCAGACTACATAGTTACATAGTAGGTGAGGTGTAAAATAGACACAAGTCTATCAAGTCCAACCTATGTGTGTGATTATATGTCAGTATTACCTTGTATGAAAGAAAGTTACCGCTCCAGATGGATTGTGTTAGGATGATCAGTATGGTCTCAAGGGTGCTAGCAATGCACAAGGCAACAAATGTAAAAAGAAAATATGGACAGCGGCACTCCAAAAAACCTTGATGGTTGTCTTCATTTAAAAAAAAGGAAAACTGCACAAGTCATAGCACACAACACGGGAGTAAAACAGTTGACACATTTCACACTATAAATTAGTGCTTAATCATAGCTTAAGCTGTCAGTATTACCTTGTATGTTGTGGTCATTCAGGTGCTTATCTAATAGTTTCTTGAAATCATTTATGCCCCCCGCTGCAACCACCGCCTGCGGAAGGGAATATCACATCCTTGCCGCTCTTACAGTAAAGAACCTTCTATGTAGTTTAAGGTTAAACCTATTTTCTTTTAATTTTAATGAGCGGCCACATGTCTTGTTAAACTTCCTTCCGCGAAAAAGTTTTATTCCTATTGTGGGGTCAAATGGAAAAAGAAAATATGGACAGCCGCACTCCAAAAAAACCTTGATGACTGTTTTTTTAAAAAAAAGGAAAAATGCACTACAAGTCACAGCACACAACACGGGAGTAAAACCCCTAACGCGTTTCACACTATAAATTAGTGCTTAATCATATATTGTGGGGTCACCAGTACGGTATTTGTAAATTGAAATCATATCCCCTCCCAAGTGTCTCTTCTCCAGAGAGAATAAGTTCAGTGCTCGTAACCTTTTCCCCTATTAACTAATATCTGCCAGACCCCACACCCTTCCTGAGGACTGGTACTCAGAACTGGACAGCATACCAGAGTCTTGTAGAGCAGGAGAATTATCGTTTTATCTCTGGAGTATATCCCTTTTTAAATGAATGCCAATATTCTGTTTGCTTTCTTAGCAGCAGCTTGGCATTGCATGCCATTGCTGAGCCTATCATCTACTAGGACCCCCAGGTCATTTTCTATCCTAGATTCCCCAGATGTTCTCCGCCCAGTGTATAGATTGCATTCTTATTCTTGCCACCTAAATGCATTATTTTAAATTTTTTCAACACTGAACCTCATTTTCCATTTAGTTGCCCACCCCATTATTTTTGTTAAGATCTTTTTGCAAGGTTTCCACATCCTGCAGAGAAGTTATTGACCTGTTTAGCTTAGTATTGTCAAAAAATATAGAGATTGCACTGTTTACCCCATCCTCCAGGTCATTTATGAACAAATTAAACAGGATTGGTCCCAGCACAGTAGGGGACCCCCTACTCACCTCTGACTATTCAGAATACTCCCCATTTATCACTACCCTCTAAACTCGTCCTTGTAGCCACTTTTCAATCCATGAATTCACCCTATGGTCCATGCCAATAGACCTTATTTTGTACAGTAAAAGTTCATAGGGAACTGTGTCAAATGCTTTTGCAAAATTAAGATACACCACATCTACGGGCCTTCCTTTATCTAGATGACAACTCACCTCCTCATAGAAGGTTAATAGATTGGTTTGGCAAAAACGATTCTTCATGAATCCATGCTGATTACTGCTAATGATACAGTTATTACTAAAATCTTGCATATAGTCCCTTATCATCCCCTCCTACTATTGATGTTAGGCTAACTGGTCTGTAATTCCCAGGGACGTATTTTGGGACCTTTTTAAATATTGGTGCTATGTTGGCTTTTCTACAATCAGCTGTCAGTAAAACATAGCAACAATAATGTTACATTTCCCAAGTCTAATGTTGTCCTCTGTTAACCATGGAGGTGTTTCTTGTGATGTGTCATGAGGATAAACACTGCAATTTTGGTTACTGAAGCCCCCCGATTCCCTTGTAAAGACTGAGGAGAAGAACAAATTTAATGCCTTCACCATCTCCCCATCCTTTGTAACCAGATGTCCTTCTTCACTTGAAACCAAAACTAATCAAAAGGTCCCCTGAAACAGTGTTGCCAACTGTATTTTTATTGGCAGCCAGTAAAAAACAGGCACTCCTGCTAGTAAATGCCAGTGACAGGAAAAGTTTACCAGTAACAAATATCGCTGCAACGCTCAGCTTGGAACTCTTCATGCGCAGTTCTGGTCTGGTGTCGGCCGAGACCTTCCGAGTGCCTGCTACAGTGCGCTTGGGTGGAGCAGGTCTAGCAGAGTCAGTATAAAGAAAAAAAGGCTGCGCTGTGTTTGAGAACCTGTACTGCACTCACCCACCTTACTGGTATGAATGCACTCAAGGTTGGAGGGAATAGTGAAAAAAGTGGTATCAATAGTGTAAACAACATATATAATATATGATAATTACCAGATGAAGTGAATCAATTGTAAATAAATGAACATATCCTTATTACGTGAATGTGAATAAACTACCAATAAGATATGCATAATACTTGATACACTTTATAAAAATACCACTCAAAAAATGACGATCATCAAGAATATATAAATTAGTCCATATAGAAAGTGGAAAAAAGGAAAAAGGGGGAAAGGGAGGTAAGAAATTACAACCCTTAGTGATCACAAAAATCACAGTGATAGTGACTGTATTCTCTAAAAAAAGTTAATATAAATGGATCGGTGACAGGTAATCCAATAGAAAATGTCTCCATCTGAGTTCACACTGCCGCTTACTGGATAAGAGTGATCTCTTGATTATAGGAGATCAATTGGCGCTTGTGGTTTATAACCCAACCTCGGGTCTATAAGTGCCAATGCACTGGACGTCTCAGCCTCAGTGGTAGTGGTTTTCATAAGCATATACAGGTTCAATATGTTCCCATAAAAACAGAAAGGCTGATATAGTGTAAAACCTTTACATTTATTAATAAAAAACAAGACGAATGGACACTTACAGTTATTTAGTTAAAAACAGCATATATAGAAATCGAGCCGGCCGGCTCTTGATAGAAACCCGTACACTTCTGGGACTGGCCTGAGTGTGTCGTGTGATGTCATGGTGCAAGGGGGCCGAGTGGAGGGGCCAGGGGAGAGACTGTCACTGCGACTCGGGGGGACGTGACCTGTTGGTGAGGTGTCATCATCGTTTGCTGTCAGTGTCACTGTGAGAGTCAGTTTCATGTGTGTTCCTTCCCATTCTTACTATATCGAAAATAAAATAAGAAATATGTTTTTTGCCCTAATATCTACCTTAAATCACATCGCTAAATGCATATTGTATTTGTTTGTAGCCTAAATACTGAAATGTAAAACTGTAGCTTTTGAAAATGCCAGTACAAACTTGTCTGTGCCATTAAACTTAGGTGTCGTGTGAGTAAGTTTCAATCTGGTTGGTTGGCTACACTGCCCTGAAGAGTTAAGCCCTGTACACACAATCGCATATCTGATGAAATCTAATCGGATGGATTTTTTCATTGTATATCACACCATTAGTCAAAAATCCGACCCTGTCCAACGCGGTGACGTAAAACACTACGACGTGCTGAGAAAAATGAAGTTCAATGCTTCCGAGCATGCGTCAAATTGATTCCGAGCATGCGTGGATTTTTGACCGATAGACTTCCACACAGACGATCGTTTTTTTTAACCATAGGAACATTTTAAAACATGTTCTATTTTTTTTCACCGATGGAAAACAAACTGATGGGGCCCACACACGATCGGTTTGTCCGATGAAAACAGTCCATCGGTCTGTTTTCATCAGACAAACCGATAGTGTGTACAGGGTTTTTCTCTGAGCCCTGTCCCTTTAGTAAGTCAGCTGTTGTCCAGAATTAAAAATGTGAATGTCGCTAATGCATAACAAAATTTGGTAACCGCAATGTAGGTGCTAATAGAATTTTCAAGCTAAAGTCATCCCACCAAGTAGACTATCGCATACTGTATGCTTTGAAGCACTCATATATAATGTACTTTGTACTATATGTGCATAGATTACAGACATACAGCTAGGCAAATAGAGTTACCAATACACATATATATTCATAATTACATAATTGTATCTTGCACTGCCTTCTGTGTATAACATTAACTTCAAAGTAACTAATTTTATAAAGAGCTATTTATAGTACAATTTATGTATTATTTACATAGGAAGTACAAAGTACTGGTCTGCACCTTCTGAATCAGCCAACTTCTACTGGCAGCCAAGGAGTACAGATATTGAGACAGCAGCTTATGCACTGCTCTCCTTCCAACGACAAAACAGAATTGCAGATGGTATCCCTGTCATGAAGTGGCTTAGCCAGCAGAGAAACCAACTTGGTGGTTATGTTTCTACCCAGGTACACTCACACAGTTCGTGATGTTATTTATTTTGTATATTGTATATAGCATAATGGTAAAGAGTAAAAAAAAAGATTTTGGAGGCACTAATATAAGGCAATATAGCAGTTGGTATTTATAGTGTCACCAGGCTTAGGCCTGTATTACCGGTGGGCGACATCCACTGGAGGGGTGATGGTTTCCGATGTACCAGGATGGCACTATAGTGCTGCTGGGAAGAACCTGGTGTTACTGGCCTAGATACAGGGATGTTTCCTCAAGACAGGTGCTGTCCCTAAGCTTATCCTACTCGCCAGGAACCATCCCCTGCGCTATGGACTTTCCATTGTCAGTGGGGTCTCTGTCCCTAAACTGTCACTCACTCTAGGTATGCTAAACAATGCCACTCATTCCCCAGTACTCATATCATATGATCTTCACTTCAGCACACTTCTTACCTCTCCGAGAAAATAATTAATTTTAGTAAATGAGGCACAATAATCTAAATTTTAAAATACTTTACCAAAATCCAAATCCAGTGCTGTGAGCAGTTGGCATCTCTGGGTCTCTGCCTGTCAAATTCAATATCATTTTTAACACTTGGAGTGTTCAGAATACTTCAGATCCCTTGATTTGCATATACTTCCTGACACAATAGGTTGAGGACCTAATCCTGCATCCTAAGCCTCACTGTTTGTCTTCATTGGGCCAGATTCAGGTAGATGGGAGCATCTTTGCTCTGGAGTAACGTTTCTCATTTACGTTACTCTGGCGAAATTTTAGGAGCAAGTGCTGTTATTCATGAAGCACTTGCTCCTAAAGTTGCGGCAGCGTATCGTAAATGAGCCGGCGGAATTCAAATTGGGCGGGTACGGGGCGTGTATTATTTAAACTAAGCGCGATCCCGCGGCGAACGTACTGCGCATGCGTCGACTGTCAATGCATCCCAGTGCACATGCTCCAAATTCTGTCAGTGAACGTCAATGACGTCAAATCCCCATTCATGGACGTTTTACGCAAGCAACGCGATTATTTATTTTTTCGACGCGATGACGACGGCTATACCTAACATAGGATACTCCACTAGGGGGCTGCTTTATCTTTACGCCGCGTATCTCTTACGGAAACGTCGGAAAGTCACTGCGTCACGCCCGAATACAATCGTGAATTGCCGATTCCGCTGATTAACATATTTTTTCGGTGTAAATCAGTGGGAACGCCCCCGGCGCCATTTTTAAATTAAAGTTGCGATGCAATGGCGAAATTCAATTGCGCCGATCGCATCGGAACTCCAACCCGGCGTTTCTTGTTTTCTGGTTACAGAAAACAGAAACGCCGGCTTAAAGTGACAGTTAGGCTGGAGTATCACTGATACTCCAGCCTAACTCTACCTGAATCTGGCCCATTGAGGATATCCATTATAGTAATTGGCTAATAGTGAGGCTTTGGAGGTGGGAAGAAGAGGTGCCAGGCATGTGAACTATCAATCTAGAAAGTACAAACAGATCAGAGCAGTCTGAGGTGCATATATTAACAATCAACTTGACATACCTTTTTTTGTGCTGACAGTGCCTGATCAGTCAAGTTTTTAAAAATTCAGGTTTGCTTTGAACCTTGGGTAACATTGCAATCGGGGGGTAAGTTGATATATTTTACAATGTTGTTTGTATTTTGGTTAGATCAGTTTATAAAAAAAAGTTTATTGTTCAGATAAACATTGGATACTACATTTATAATGTAAATTATACTAATTATTTCTAGTTAGATTCTGTATGATGCGAACTTTCAGCAAATTTCACATGCTTTACTTATGGAATTTTTGTTTTCTCCAAGGACACTGTAATGGCTCTGCAGGCTCTATCCCAGTTTGCTCTGCCACAAGGTGAAACATCTCTTGCTGTAACTGTTACTGGACCAGGTTCATTTGTAACAAAAACATTCCAAGTCAACTCCAATCTCCTAGCATTACAAAGCAAGCAGGTAAATACAAAAACATTTCAAATAGATTTGATATCCAGGACAGCCATCAGAAATTTTGCCGCAAATTGAGAACGGGGAGGGGGCTTTGCCGAAAATGCCACTGGCATCTCACTCCCCTCTTCCTCCGGCCGTGAACTGAAAGTGAAAGTGTTTTCTCTCCTCTCGCCACGACATGAGAGGGGGAGGGGGGGGGGACTACAGAAATTAAGTTTCCTCCTTTACGCGAGCTGAGAACGGGGGCGACTGGGTCCCTTTCAGGTGTAATGCCTGTACTCCCCTGATGGCGGCCCTATTGATATTCAATAAAGCTTGTAAGGCTGTCTAAAGACAAGATGATTTTTTTTTTATCTGATCCTTCAAAAATTAGATAAATTTGCAGTCAATTCACAAAACAAACAAACAATAAATTGGTATATATTCAGATCCGATTGAAAAATCATTGCTAGCAGAATGAAATTCAAACAATTTTATAGAGTGGTGGGAAGTGAAATTGCTGTGATATCTGTACTATATCAGTAATAGCACTTATCACAATAAAGAAACAAGTTTCAGGAAATGTATTTAAATCTTATGTGCGCCACGCTGTGCCAATTAAATACATAAATTGAATAAATTAAATCAGAAGGCCTCCCAACATTAAGTACTAGGAATATTATAATCAGTGAATCTCTAGTTACTAATCACAATTAACCCCCCCCCCCCCCCAAAAAAAAATCATATAGTAAAAAACACACATGCTCCAAACCAATGCTAACCATAGCACAACATTAACAGTTAAAAGTTGCCCAAAGGGTGGTGCTAAAGGGCTAAAATGCCACATAGTTTTCTGTATGTTGGCTAATAAAACTTCTGCCGCCTGTATGCATGCCAAGTTCACGGCCAACGCCCTTCACACAAAATTCCAAGGATTTGTCCGATGGAAATCCAATCGTGTGTATGAGGCTTAACAGTAATACTGTGCTTATAGCGCACCACACTATAAAAAAATAAGCGTAAAAACGCTGCTACCATTTTCATAAAGAAAAGTCAGCAATTGTAGCTTTGAAATTTGTCTTTCTTTAGAATGCTGAAAGTACACTAATAATCTTTTTTCACTATCAGATTGATGTCTTACATCCACTATCAGTCACTGCCACTGCTCTTGGATACGGATTGGCTCTTGTTCAGGTATGAATTCAATTAAGTGTCCCATGTTTGTTTTAATTTCTTTTAGTGAATGTATTTTACAAGTTTTGTTTAAGCAGAAAATATAATGTAGGAGGTTTTTTACAAAGCCCTTAAAATGGTGGGTTTATTCGATTTTACCCAATATTACAGTTTGAAGCTAATCAGGTTTTTTAGATAATTAAAGTTGCTTTAGCACATTGCAGGAAGATTTGGTTACAATTATGAATAACAAAGTTAGTAATGTAGTGTCTTCCAGCCCTGTTAATCTCAAATCCTAGCTAATGAAGACAGCTGTATAAAAAATATTGTTTAAACAGAAATACTGACAGTTTTAAATAACATTTATTTGATTCATTAATCATTTTTTTTACTTTGCAGCTTAATGTAGTATATAACAGGCAGGCACAATCACGGCGCAGGAGAGATACTGTGTCAGAAGCATTCAAATTAGATCTGAACGTGAAGGAAAATGTAAATGATATTTACAAACTGACAGTAGATATAAGCATGAGGTAAGAGACTTCTTTTGTAGATCTTTTGTTAATTCTACACTTCTAGGTTTGTAAAATGACTGCACATGTTAAACTTTAGAGCCTCCGTCTTCATTCCTGTGTGCTCCCCTGCAGTGCAATTTGGCAGCCCATTAATTTTAATAGCATGCAAATTCCACCGGAACACACAAAAAACAGTGCATAAAACTTGTTGCGTTAAATCGCATTGTACTGCGATACCATGCAATCTGGTGCCCGATCTGCGTTAACAATGTATTGGCACCTGCAGCACATTGCAAAGGCAGTGCCTTTTTGAATGTTGTGTGGGAAACTCACATGGAACATGCCTTTCCCGCACCGCATTCTGATGTAAATCTGCCCTTAATCTCAGATTTTGTAATATGGCCACATTAATTAGAATGAAGCCTCGCACACACGGCCGGGAAGCTCATTGGGAAAAAAAATGTTTTTTTTTTTTTCCGACGAGATTCCTGGCAAGCTTTTCTTGCAAAGCCGAGTGTACACATGGCACATTCAAAAGTACCACCGTTCTTTTGAATGGCAAGAACGCGGTGATTTTATCAACACGACGAGCATACGTTTGTCACATTCGATGCTGTCACCGCCATCTTGCTTCACCCTACACTACCCTTGTAAGCTACCATGCATTTGTCAAAGTTTCATCAAGCATGCAGGGGCTTACAGGAGGCTAGGTAAGCTTGTAGTTGCATACACACACACAGGCCGACGAGAATCCTGAAAAGAAAATAGAGAGCATACACCCAAACGGTTTTCGCAGCAAAAAGCTCTGCCAGCAGTTTTTTTGCTGTGTGCACGAGGCTTTAGAATTAGAATACAATTTTTTTGCCAAAAGGTAATCCTAAATACAAAAAAAAGTTGAAGTTTAGTGGTACTGCCACTTATTAATACCACTAACACCAAACCAGCCTGGCTCAAAAAGGAAATGGGCCGGTAACCCCATAGTGATATGGTTGCAGTGGTGCAGGTCCACTGCCATTTAAATACCAGGCTGTATGCATTTGCACAGGTTGTTAAAAAAATTCTCTCACCCACTGTGTGGACCCCCTGATATGCTATATATACCCAAACCGATAAAAACTTAAAGGGTAACTCCACTTTCGTGGAAAAAAAAACTAGCAAATAAAGAAAAAATAATATAGCATATACAATTGTGACTCAAGTCATATTGTAAATGAATGCTATTAAAAATGACATTTCCTATTCAACCTGCAGCTCTGTAATCTTCTGTAAAATACAATGCAATATGGAGGTGTTCTGTACACAGAATGTGTACAGAATGCCCACCATTTCCTTCTTGTGTGATTGGCTCACAGATTTAACCAGATGTTTGCACTAATATACAAGTCAGATATCAGGCATCCTCTGCCACAAAAATTTAATTTTTTGTGAGATTCTCCCAATAGGAAATCACATCTAAAGGGACACAGACCCTCTGATTTCCTTTGTTAGAGCCATGCAGGTGCAGCAGCTGATTGATAATAATGAAACTACTCCCATTAGATTAATTTTCAACATGGACACAGACAAACACACATGGATTCAGAATAAAAAGAGGAGGGGATCTGCAATAACGTTTGTTAAAATTCTTGTACATAGATTACCCAGAGAAGAATGTTTTTGTTTTTTTTTCAACATGGGACTGGTTTCGTTTGAAGGCTGTTCATGGTGTCTGGTTTTGCACCCGTGTGGATTTGATGCTTGTGCACAGATTACTCATAATCATCATATTTTTCTTCTTAGTTACCAGGGGGAAGGTAAGGAAACTGGTATGGTGATTCTAGAGGTTGAATTACTGAATGGATTCCAACTAAGCGACCAAGGTATCCCTACAACTGAAAACATTAAACTTGTGGAACCTAAAGACAATAGAGTTAACCTGTATTTAAATTCGGTAAGTTACAACTACATGAAAGAATAGTAATAATAATAAAGGATATAGTATACAACTAACAGCATTATTTCTAAAGTAAAGTTTATTATATCCTGCACAATATGAATGCGATCTTTAACATCCCAGGTCAATCAACTATTAAACGCTAGGACTTCAGTGGTCTGTAGAAGCACTGGCATTTGACAGTTGAATTGCAAGGAATGTGCCTCAATACTGTAGAGTGTGTTTAATCTCAATCTAGGCAGAAATTAAGGGCCAGATCCACATACAATTGCCCTGGCGCAGTGTATCAGAGATACACTACGCCCCGCGTATTTTACCTGGCTCTAAGTCGAATCCAGGAAGATTTCGGCCCGTAAGGTACGGCGGCGTAGTGTATTTCTCGCGGCGGAATCGAAATACGCGATTAGAGGGCGTGAATCATTTTAATTATGCGCGTCCCCACCACGATCGAACTGCGCATTCTCCGTTCTGAAATTTTGCGAATTTACGTCGAAACGTCATATTTTTTTTAGTAGCATAATTTAAGTACATTCCTATTCACGGACGACTTACGCAAAAAAAATAATAATTGAAAATTCGACGCGGGAACGACGGCCATACTTAACATGGCCAGTCTAACTATAGACCGGATAATAGCAGCTTTAACTTTACGCCGGAAAAAAACGACTAGTGCCAACGTTAGAGAATGCGTAAGTCATGGATCGCCCAGCGGGCGCAAAAAGATTGCAGCGTATATCCGAAGGCGTACAAAGACGTAAGCCTGTCGGATCGAAGCCCGAAGCCGTCTCATCAAGGTTTAAGGATTCAAACTAATGATACGACGCGGGTAATTTGAAAGTACGCCGGTGTATCAGGAGATACACCGGCGTACTGGCTCTGTGGATCTGGCCCTAAGATCCCATGTAAAGCCTGCAACTTAGATCCAAGGGTTTGCACAGCCATACAGAGGTTGATGTTAAAGACTTAAGTGGGCCATAGATCTATCGAAATTCAGCCGGTTCAGTAGTCCAAAGTTCGATCCCTCTATGGGCAGGCTGGTTGTACAGATGTTGATCTCTCATTTGACCTCTAAACAACCAGCCTGTTTGTTTTTTTTTTGGCTGTAGCTAACAACACTGATCATTGCATTCTACCAGCAGGGAAAGTTCCCCACTGGAAAAACACAATAGCACTGAAGGAGCGATTCCCCCATCCACATCGAGTAAGGGATTCAGCACATTCTTTTCTGTTCAACGTGTTGGTTGAAAGAAAAATAAATAAATGCATAGCTTGCCTAATACAGGTATTTACAGGCACTACAGGGTGTCTACACTTCACCACTGTTGTCGAATAAAGAAAATGTATAGGCAGATTTAACAATATAGATTTAATACCGAAGTATACATGGGGCCAATTATTGCCTTAAATGCTAAAGCCCTGTACACATGGATTTTTTCGTCAGATATCTGATGAAACTGACTTTCATCAGTCTGGCCTACACACCATCAGTCAAAAATCCGATCGTGCCAAAATGCGGTGAGATACAACACTAAGGACGAGCCGAACAAAAAAAAGTTCAATGCTTCCGAGCAAGCTTCGTCTTGATTCTGAGCATGTGTGGATTTTTGTCCGATGGAGTTCCACACAGACGATCGTTTTTTTCTATCGTTTTTTTTTATCCATAGGAAAAATTTAAAACATGTTCTATTTTTTTTCACCGATGGGGAAAAAAACGATGGGGCCCACACACAATTGGTTTGTCTGATGAAAACGGTCCATCGGTCTGTTTTCATTGGACAAACCGATCGTTTGTACACGGCTTAAGTGTTTAGTGACAAACCATTTGTGCCTGGGTTAAAAATATTTGCCTCAGTAAATGTAGAAATAATTTCTACTGTTGATTTATACCTGCTTAATATGCGAAAGTACTACTTGCTAATATAGATATCCTAGCACAGCTTGACTCCAGCACAATATAGAAATGTGACCTAGAAGCTGAATATCTAATCTATATTAGTTGTGAGGAACCATATATTTTTTAAAGGCCAGATACCTGATTGTTGACTTGTCTGCAAAGTTGCACATATAAGCCCTAATTTCACCTATTAGTAAAAGAATTAGGAATAATGTTGTGTAATCTGAGATATATTTAGGCCTCTTAAAGACAAGAAAGAATAATACAAAGATGAAACCACTAGCAGTCTAGAAGCCACCTTACCAATGTTATCAAGTATGAAAACAATTCACCATAACTTTGTATTTTTTCTGTTTAGCTGACCAGAGATACCGTTACTGTGTCTGTTCCAATGGTCCGTTCTGCAAGTGTTGCTGGGAGTCAATATGCCGCAGTTACAATTACTGAATATTACAACCCAAGTAAGTAGCCAAGTTTGCAACATTGTGAATATTAAGAGCAAGGTCTTATTAGATTGAAGCAAAATCGATGTCATGAAGTATCATCGAAATGTGTATTTTGTTATAAGTGCACATATTACTATGAAGCTTTTGTTGGTTGGTAGGCACGACAATTGAAATAAACTGTAACTATTTGCTGTTATACACTGCGTAGTAACTTGTGAGATGAATCAAAAGCAAAAGCAAAACATACTTTTCCATCTGTCTGGCGGATCGGATCGGATGAACACAGTGTGCGGGGACCGCCCTGTCACCCGCCGGCACAGCGGCGATCAACGTACCGATCCCTGCTGAGCAAACGATCCGCCCCTTATGAAAGAGCCCCAATGGTCAAATACCAGATTAAATTGCCCCACATGAAACCTGATTGACTTCTCACAATTTCAGAGAACATCAACAAAGAAATAGTATTATAACCATATTTAAAGCAGAGGTCCACACAAAAAGTGATCATCCGCTTTTCGAAACCCTCCCTTGAACCTTTCAGGGGGCAT
Organism: Rana kukunoris; assembly: GCA_029574335.1. Lineage (NCBI taxonomy): Eukaryota > Metazoa > Chordata > Amphibia > Anura > Ranidae > Rana > Rana kukunoris. Next base: position 263,509,224 of record CM056052.1, read on the forward strand.
CTTTCAGGGGGCATCTTTCAGGGGGGAAGGGGGGTGTAGATACCTGTATACCTGTATACCTGTATAATACAGGTATTTGCACCGACTTCCAGGCATAGATAGCCGCAGAATCATCAGGTATCTCTGCCACTTCCCCCCCACGATGTTCTGGGAAACACACAGTTCCCAGAACACAGCGGGGTACAAGTAAAGATGCGCAGAGCGTCTCGCGCAGGTGCAGTAGGGAATCGGGCAGTAAAGCTGCAATGCTTCACTTCCTGATTCCCTCACCGAGGATGGCGGTGGGGGGCAGCTGAGAGAGGTGCGATTGCTCTTCTTCTTCTGCCGACGTCGCGGGCAGCCTGGCCATGTAAGTGTCCATTTATTAAAAGTCATCAGCACCTGCCGTATTTTTAGCTGCTGGCTTTTAATATTTTTTGTTTAGGTGGACCTCCGCTTTAAATTGAAATTCACATTTTTAAGTGTAAAGCCATAACCTATTTGTTTTCATTTTGGATAGCGTTGAAGTGGAGTGACGTTTTGACGTCTCTTCCACCCTGCTATGCTATGGAGATGGGTGGGGGCCATCTTGCCCTCACTCGACTGCTCCGGTACGCGGCGGAGGGCGCGGGAGAGCACCAAAAATGGTGATCTTGCGGCGAATCCGCTGTGGAGACCACCATTTTACAGCACCGCCGCCTGAAGAGATGGATATCTCGGTTGTGGCAGCAGCTGCTGCCGTTACCAAGATATCCCTCTTCAAAAAGAGGACGTATATAGGTGTGCGGCGGGGCTTAAGTGGTTAATTACATCCAAATAATGAATGTGATTACCTACTACTAGCTATGAAATGTCTTGAGATTCCTGAGACATTATAGTAGTACATACTGATGCTCAACTATCAAAGCCAAATGTGAATGAGTTTGCAAGTACCCTCTACTTTGAAAGCCTGGATTGCAAGACCAGCTTGCATACTTAAGTGTTCATGATGTTTTCTAAATATGGACTAAGCTAGGATTAATGAGGTCTTCATCTTCTTGTTCATAATCTGATTTTCTTTATCTTTTCAGGGAACACTGTTACTCGAACATATAACTCGGCCACAATGAAAAGGATATCAGTTTGTGATTATTGTGCACCCAACTGCACTCAATGTAGATCAGATGTGGTGGTAAAACCAACCAACCCGCCAGCCAACAGTGCCTACAAACCTACATTTTTCTTGCTTTGCATTTCTATGGTTTTCTTCCTTATCTTTTTTAGACAATAGAAACATGGACAGTCTTAGCTCTGTGCCTAGTAATTAGCACCTATGGTTGTTGGTCTCCTTGGGTTTAATTTCCACCAAGGACACTATGCGCATAGAGTTTGTATGTGTGGGTTTTCTCTTGGTGCTCTGGTTTCATTTTGCAATCCAAAGACAAGATCAAAGGGGTATTAAGCCAAAAACCAAAAATGTATTGCAGCTTACCAGTCATTAAATGTGATGGCTGCTTCTTTTTTCTTTTATTGTTTTTTTTTCCTTCTGTTTTTACCTGGTCATCTGACCAGTAACACACCGCCGGTATTAGTGAGACACATCTCTGGATGAATGATCGCAGGAGGCAAAGCAGACAGCAGCATTGTCAGTCTGGGGAAGGGTAGTGTTAAATGTATTAGCAGATTTGAATACAATAAAAAATTGAAGCCAAACTCTAGCTCACACTTTAGAATCAGTTGCAGCAAAAGTGTTTTTTTCACCTTTTGGGATAAAGGTTTTGCATGAATAAATAAAATCATTTTAATCACCTTTCCGGTATTAAGTGGTTTGTCTCATCCATGTAAACGTATATGTTCTGATGGAGAGCTTGTTCTTTTAAATAAAAACCAACTTGCTAGCTGGATCACTAGATGAAAATAGAAGTAAAAGCCTAAAAAAAATGTAGCTAGTACATCTAAGAATGTGTAAGCTGCAATAAAATACATGTTTGCTTTTGGATTTAATACAGCTTTAAATGATAAGTTCAAATTTTAGAACATGTTACATGTTTCACCCTTATTTAGGATGGAACATTTAAAAAATGTCAGCAGCTGCAGCCTCTCCCCCAACCCCCTGCCCAGTGACAGCGAGCACACATTTTCTCTGGGTGCACACTGTTACTATTTGTAAATAAGGCCTTTTGGCTGTTGGTTTGTAGTTCTCAATGAACTACCATGACGCTGTGAGTGCTCTTGTAGTTCATTATCTCTTGTTGTCAGTGTGTGTCTGCCTGGCCTGCCCATACAAGGTACGAGCAGACAAATACACTGACATGTCTGCAGGAGTCTTACTTGGCACCCGCGATCTGTGGGCGCAATAAGTTACAAGTTAAAGAAATTATAAATGCACATCTTTTTACCTGCAACAGGTAACAGGTAAACTTATCTTTTAAGTAAATAAATTAGTTTTCACCCAAAAACCTGCTCTGCAGTGTATTAGTAGAGACTTTAAAGTGTAAGCTCCTTTGTGGGACAGAAACTGATGTGAATGGTTCAGTGCTATGGAAAAATGTGCCAGAGCAAAGCAATACAATATAAGATACATTAATAAAATATTAATAATATTTTTAATTACAAATTAACTTTTTTATCTTCACAAAATAGGGTAAGATAATTGTAAGGACTAAGCAACACAGACAGTTACAATCATGTTATGGTAATTGACATTCACTTACCACGGGGGCATGGAATGAAGTGTGATAATTTGCTAACTGGGTGTTAAAACCTTGAGCCCTGGTTCACATTGGTGCGATTTGACATGTCAAATCGCATGAAAAATCGGCGGCAATTACCAGCAATGGCACCACCCTAATCGCTGCAATGCTACATTTGCGGCGCTGCACCGATTTCCAAAAGTAGTTTCTGTACTACTTTTGGCGATTTTTAGGGTGCGATTTCCATTGACATCTGTTCAGGAACCCACACAGATGTCTCTGTAATCGCCCTCAAAATCGGGACTGACATGCGGGAATGAAATTGTGCGAGTTTGGGTGAACTCGCACAATTTCATAGCCGCAGTCAGTGTAAACCAGGGCTCAATGGCAGATAGCAGATAGCTATGATTGCTTGTGTACACTTCAACAAAACAACAATTCCAGCAATTATTCATTACTGATGTTAATCTGTTTAGCTTAACACTAACAGCTAAGCTACACAGGTGATTTTAATCTTTTGCTATTGAGAGGATTAACTACAGGCTTCTAGTAGCTTACTGTAGTCATGATTCTAAAATGTATGTTAATTAATTTCTGCAGGTAACAATTAATCCCTAAACAGATGGAACAAGTGGCTTCCTATGGAGTAAGCTATACAAGTCACATGTTCACAAAACTCTCCAATTGTGTTATCACTGTAAGATACTACTGCTACTACTTACTTATGTAGCCTATTCAGTAGGGGGCATTTGTTCCATCTGTTTGAATCCAGGGGTGTAAAACTCAATTTCATAGTGGGCCGCATCAGCACTATGATTGCCCTCAAAAGAGGCGGTTGTATCTGTAAGATTAGATGTCCAGCGCATCCCCTTCCCTTAAGCCCCATACACACCATCAGATTTTCTGCAGATTTTTGTCTTTAGATTTACCAAAACCATATAATATGAGGTCAAACCTTAATGCCGCGTACACACGGTCGTTTTTTGCGATGAAAAAAAACGACGTTTTCTGTGAAGTAAAAAACAACGTTTTTGAAACGTCACTTTTCAAAGACAATTTTGCATACACACCATCGTTTTTTCACAAAAAGCGAGGTTACGTTCACCACTCTTTTCCATTGAAGCTCGCTTCATAACTAGCTTCTGGGCATGCGCGGGTTGAAAAACGTCGTTTTAAAAGACGTTTTTGCTACACACGGTGACTTTTTGTGAAACAAAAAACGACGTTTTGAAAAACGACACAAAAAATTCAAGCATGTTGGAATTTTTTTTTGGTCGTTTTTTTGAAGACAAAAAACGACGTTTTGCCCACACACGATCAATTTAAATGACGTTTTAAAAAACGTCGTTTTTTTTCATCGCAAAAAACGACCGTGTGTACGCGGCATAAGAGTTTCAATTTGTATTCAAGGAAGGCCCTTGTACTACATGGTTTTGGTAAATCTGAAGACAAAAATCTGCAGATAATCTGATGGTGTGTATGGGGCTTTACATTGGATGTAAAGACCTACACCACCATCAGAAGTTGTGTCCCCCACTCTCCCTTACATCACAATGCATCCCCCTTTCCTTATGCTGCTGCTGGGAAGAAGCTGGATGCATTGCTTGAAAGCAAAAAGTAAGGGGTCTGGAGGAGGACCAGAGGAGGGCTGCGAGGGCCACATGAAATGGCCTGGAGGGCCGTATTTTAACCACTTCCATACCAGGCACTTACGCACCTTCCCGCCCAAGCCAATTTTCAGCTTTCAGCACTGTCGCAATTTGAATGACAATTGCGCGGTCATGCTACACTGCACCCAAACAAAATTGGCATCCTTTTTTCCCCACAAATAGAGCTTTCTTTTGGTGGTATTTGATCACCTCTGCGGTTTTTTTTTTTTGTGCAACAACTAAAAATAGAGCGAAGATTTTGAAAAAAAAATAAAGTTTTTATTTTTTTCTGTTAATTTTTTTGTAAATGAGTATGTTTTCTCTTTCAATTATGGGCACTGATATGGTGGCACTGATGGGCACCGATGAGGTGGCACTGATGGGCACCGATGAGGTAGTTCTGATGGGCACTGATTAGGTAGCACTGATGGGCACTGATAGGCGGCGCTGGTATTGGGCACTGATGGGCACTCATGGGCGGCACTGATGGGCACTCATGGGCGGCACTGATGGGCACTCATAGGCAGCACTGGGCACTCATAGGCGGCACAGGTGGGCACTCATAGGCGGCACAGGTGGGCACTGATAGGCGGCACAGGTGGGCACTGATAGGCGGCACAGGTGGGCATTGATAGGCGGCACAGGTGGGCACTGATAGGCGGCACAGGTGGGCACTGATAGGTGGCACAGGTGGGCACTGGTAGGTGGGCACTGGGCATGGATTGGCACTGTGGGGTGGCACTGACAGACACTGGGGTGGCACTGATGATCACTGAGGGGTGGCACTAATGGATCAATGTTGCCAATCAGTGCCCATGTGTGGGCACTGATTGGCATCATTTTTTTTTACTGCCCCCCCCCTTTTTTTGTTGTCATTTTTTTTTTTTGTCATTTTTTTTTTGTCATTTTTTTTTTTTCTCTTTTGTATTTTTTTTCTTTCCCTGGTGGTCCGTGTGGCGATCCGAGGGGGGGGCTGCGCTGATAAACAATCAGCGCGAACCCCCCCTGTCAGGAGAGCCGCTGATCGGCTCTCCTGTACTCGCGTCTGTCAGACGCTAGTGAGGAAGAGCCGTCGGCGGCTCTTCCTGTTTACATCGTGATCAGCCGTGATTGGACACGGCTGATCACGTGGTAACGAGGCTCCGCCGGAGACTCGTTACCGAGATCGGAGGTGCAGGGTGTCAGACTGACACCCCGCATCACCGATCGCCGCGCTGCGCGCCCCCACGGGCGCGCGCGGCATTGAAATCGTGCTAGACGTTTGAGAACGTCTAGTCACGATTTCATAACCACTTCCCTGCCGTAAATCGGCTATTGGCCGGGCGGGAAGTGGTTAAATGGCCTGGAGGGCCACATTCGGCCACATGAAATGGCCTGGAGGGCCGCATTCGGCCACATGAAATGGCCTGGAGGGCCGCATTCGGCCCACAGGCCTTGTGTTTGACACCTGTGTGTTAGATAATCAATTGCTACTTTTTGCTAGCTATTGTAGTAATATAACTGAGCTACTAAAAATATCCAGTGTAACATTATGGGGTTGATTTACTAAAGTCAAATAGATGTACAGTTGCACTCTGCAAGAACAGTTACTTCAGGGCTTGCACATGATTGGATGATAGAAAACAGCATAGCTCATTTACCAAGCTCTGGAGCAACTGCATTTTGCAAGGTTCACAGTCTGTTTGCCTTTAGTAAATCAACCCCTACAGTAAGTACAGTATCAGGCATTTTTCTGCAAGTAGTTATATCTTTCAAAAGCAAGAGATTAAAATTGCCCATGTAGCTGTAGCCTTAGTGAATGATTGGTTCTAGTTCACAAAAAAAAATGCCAATATTTGGAAAATAAAATTCCAAGTTGATATGTCAATTAATGTGTCATAAAGCTGTCTGTGCTGTGATAATAGTAATGCTCATGGCCCAATGATTAAAATGTATTCTTGGCATTTTTTTTAAAAAAAAACTCTGTTTATTGCTTTCATATGTTAATAACATTTATGTATTCAAATTGCCAGCATCCTATACTAAGTATTTACTGTGATGGAGGGATCTCCTCTTACACTTTCCACCACGAACAGCTCTTTCAAGTGTTAATAAACAGGTCTCTCCAGTACACGTTGCATTTCTCTTTCTTATACTCTTTGTCAATGAAGCTATGTTCAGCATACAATAAAACCTTACACCTACTGTAGTTTCACCATGTTATCATATTTATTTTCTGTAGACAATAATCAACAAAACACAAGCATTTGCAACTTTCATGTGCTATTCACTTTTGCCTTGACGCTAACATGTTTCTAGCATTGTGTAATATACAGGATATATCCGATATACACAACAAAACCTTTCCTGTGGAAAAACAACACTAAAACAGATTTAGCAAACAACTGCAGGCTTTAACCACTTCCCGCCCGGCCAATAGCCGATTTACGGCCGGGAAGTGGTTATGAAATCGTGACTAGCCGTTCTCAAACGGCTTAGCACGATTTCAATGCCGTGCGCGCCCGTAGGGGCGCGCAGCGCGGCGATCGGTGATGCGGGGTGTCAGTCTGACGCGCTGCACCTCCGATCTCGGTAACGAGTCTCCGGCGGAGCCTCGTTACCACGTGATCAGCCGTGTCCAATCACGGCTGATCACGATGTAAACAGGAAGAGCCGCCGACGGCTCTTCATCACTCGCGTCTGACAGACGCGAGTACAGGAGAGCCGATCAGCGGCTCTCCTGACAGGGGGGGTTCGCGCTGATTGTTTATCAGCGCAGCCCCCCCTCGGATCGCCACACGGACCACCAGGGAGTGCCCACACTAGACCACCAGGGTACTTACAAAAAAAAAAAAAAAGGACAAAAAAATAAAAAAGGGCAGTAAAAAAAAAATAACGCCAATAATGCCAATCAGTGCCCACACATGGGCATTGATTGGCAACAGGTGATCCATCAGTGCCACCCCTCAGTGATCATCAGTGCCACCCCAGTGTCTGTCAGTGCCAATCCATGCCCAGTGCCCACCTATCAGTGCCCACCTGTGCCACCTATCAGTGCCCACCTGTGCCACCTATCAGTGCCCACCTGTGCCACCTATCAGTGCCCACCAGTGCCGCCTATGAGTGCCCACCTGTGCCGCCTATGAGTGCCCACCTGTGCCGCCTATGAGTGCCCAGTGCCGCCCATGAGTGCCCATTAGTGCCGCCCATGAGTGCCCATCAGTGCCGCCCATGAGTGCCCATCAGTGCCCCATACCAGCGCCGCCTATCAGTGCCCATCAGTGCTACCTAATCGGTGCCCATCAGAACTACCTCATCGGTGCCCATCAGTGCCACCTCATCGGTGCCCATCAGTGCCACCATATCAGTGCCCGTAATTGAAAGAGAAAACATACTAATTTACAAAAAAATTAACAGAAAAAAATAAAAACTTATTTTTTTTTCAAAATCTTCGCTCTATTTTTAGTTGTTGCGCAAAAAAACAAAAACGCAGAGGTGATCAAATACCACCAAAAGAAAGCTCTATTTGTGGGGAAAAAAGGACGCCAATTTTGTTTGGGTGCAGTGTAGCATGACCGCGCAATTGTCATTCAAATTGCGACAGTGCTGAGAGCTAAAAATTGGCTTGGGCGGGAAGGTGCGTAAGTGCCTGGTATTGAAGTGGTTAAACCAAACTTCAAAGATTTTTTTTTTTTTAAAAGCACAATTTAATACAGATATTTGTTAATAAAATAAAGTGCATTAAGTAAACTAAATGTTATAATAAAATAAAGTCAACAATTTTGTGTAGAATAAGGGAGGGTTGCAACCCCTTTCATGTTTCATGAGGAGAATTGAGGAGATTGACTTCACTTTCTGTCTCATAGCCAAAACAAGAAATGAGACAAAATCTCTGGGTGTCACCAGGATTACCATAACCAGTGAAACCATTGGAAGATTCCCCTGTTTTATTGTTCTGGCGACAACCCATAATTTGGGATTATTTCACTTTCACTGATAACGGTAAGTGTGACAAATAGACAGGGTGAATCTCCCTTTTAGATGTACAGAACACACAAAAAAATAAAAAAAACAATAAAATAAATATGTTGCCTATTAAATGTTAGGGCTACATTCACCCAGGAGATTGTGTGTGCATAGTTTGCTGCATTCAGTGTCACCTTAACCACTTACGGACAACCGCACGGCTGTTTGAAGCAGGATATGTTATTGCAGTAGCTAGCTGCCATAACCCAGATATCCTCTTCTTCAGGCGGCGGTCAGCTGTTGGTCTCTGTGGTGGATTCGCCGCAAGATCACCGTTATTGGCGGTGCGAGAGGGGCCCGCTGCTCTCCTGTGCCCGCGATCGGATCCTTGTCATAGCTGGGTATGGAGACGAGTGAGGGGAAGATGGCCCCCACCCGTCTCCATACCATAGCAGGGTAGAAGCAACGTCAAAACGTCACTTCCGCCCATAGCTCCTAAAGGGACATTTTTTTCTCAAATGACAAATTATTATTTATTGTTTTATTGCATTTTAGTGTAAATATGTCATATGAGGTCTTTTTGACCCCAGATCTCATATTTAAGAGGACCTCTCATGCTTGTTTTTATTACAAGGGATGTTTACGTTCCTTGTAATAGGAATAAAAGTGACACCATTTAAAAAAAAGAACAGTCTAAAAAATAAAAAGTACAAGAAATACATTTTTTTTTTTAAACGCGCCCGAGCAGGTGCAAACGCATATGTGAGCAGCACCCGCATATGAAAAAGGTGTTCAAACCACACATGTGAGGTATCACCACAATTGTTCGAGCGAGAGCAATAATTCTAGCCCTAGACATCCTCTGTAACTCAAAACATGCAGCCTGTAGAATTTTTTAAATGTCGCCTATGGAGATTTTTAAGGGTAAAAGTTTGTCACCATTCCACAAGTGGGCGCAATTTTGAAGCGTGACATGTTGGGTATCAATTTACTCAGCGTAACAAATTGGGCTAACTTTACTGTTGTCTTATTTTTTTATTCAAAAAAGTAAATTTTGTTCCCAAAAAAGTGCGCTTGTAAAATTGGTGCGCAAATATGGTGTGACATAAAGTATTGCAACGACCCGATTTTATTCTTTAACCACTTAACCCCCGGACCATATTGCTGCCCAATGACCAGAGCACTTTTTGCAATTCGGCACTGCGTCGCTTTAACTGAGATATGCACGGTCGTGTGACGTGGCTCCAAAACAAAATTGGCGTCCTTTTTTTCCCACAAATAGAGCTTTCTTTTGGTGGTATTTGATCATCTCTGCGGTTTTTATTTTTTGCGCTATAAACAAAAATAGAGCGACTATTTTGAAAAAAATTGCAATATTTTTAACTTTTTGCTGTAATAAATATCCCCCAAAAATATATAAAAAAACGTTTTTTTTCCCTCAGTTTAGGCCGATGTGTATTCTTCTACATATTTTTCATAAAAAAAATCACAATAAGCGTTTATTGATCGGTTTGCGCAAAAGTTATAGCGTTTACAAAATAGGGGGTATTTATGGCATTTTTATTATTTTTTTTTTACTAGTAATGGCGGCGATCAGCGTTTTTTTCAGTACTGTGACATTATGGCGGACACTTCGGGCACTTTTGACACATTTTTGGAACCATTGGCATTTTTTTAGCGATCAATGCTATACAAATGCATTGGATTACTATAAAAATGCCATGGGCAGTGAAGGGGTTAACACTAGGGGGCGGGGAAGGGGTTAAGTATGTTCCTGGGTGTGTTCTAACTGTAGGGGTGGTGAACTAGGGGAAATCACTGATCTTTTGTTCATACATTGTATGAACAGAAGATCAGCATTTCCTCCGCAGACAGGAAACGGGAGCTGCGTGTTTACACACATAGCTCCCGGTCCTTGCTCTGTAACGAGCAATTGCGTGTGCCCGGCGGCGATCGTGCCTGCCGGGCATGTGCACAGGACTCGGGGGCGAGCGGGGGGCACGCGTAAACTCAAGATTTCTACTTTAATCCCTTAAAATAGTTAGTAAACAATTTAGTAGGTGTAGCCTGTCTTACCTGTGCCATTCCCCTGAATTTGCCGGATCTTCAATCTAATGACATCACCGACGCATGCGCATTATAGCCGCGATTTACAGCATGATCTCTGTGCCATCCATCCTTTCTGGTCAATGTCGTGCCTACATCCTCCACTGTCAGCGGTATTCTAGCCTGCTAGAGCACATCAAATTTCTACGTCACGGGACAAGCCGAGAGTAGTGTGAGAGAGCATAACTTGGCTAATTCATACTGTGAATGCGTGAGATTACGAATGTCTTTAAAGTGAGGGGGTGGAAGATGGATGCGGAAGAGGAGTCCCAAGATGACGCAGGCTTCAGCCAAGAAATGCCAAAATGACAATAAGGGAAAACACTTCTAATACAAGATTGTTCTTCACGTGATGTAGTGATTGGCATTGTTATCACTTAACCTACTGCCCTTATGTTTATTTTAATTCCTGTAGGCTGAGATTACCACTTTAAACTTAACAGAATAATCAAATATCAGATATCGATAACCATGTCCTTCCAGACTTTAGACTGCAAGACCAACTCCCACTAAATAACACAATGACATTACGAACAATATAACAAGAAAAAGGGGGGAGGAGGGTGGAAGCGTGTTCCTCTTCAGGCAGCTTCAGCATGAGGTGCACTCTGGCTTTTATAGACGAGTGTATGGTGCAAAAACCAAACTGACAAAATGGTCCAATTGACAGCTTGTTGCTGGGGAGATTTCTTCAAAAGCAACCTATCAAAAGAAAGAGAAGATCACAGTGAAAACAGTACAGTGCAAAAATGAAACAAACAATCAGTGAAAAAATTATAGGAGAAAGAAGTCCATATGTAAATGTGAAAAGGAGAAATCCAAACGATTTTCAATCACGTGGTGCAGGTATGTATAAGTGACCAAATAAATGTCCTCCACCATGAATAAGGATGGCCTCTCACCTCAAGGATTCGACCTTAAAAGGTCACTGAGCATATAAATCAATCACAAGGTCCAGGTAATATGAATCAAGAGGCCGCTGACAGCTCCATAAGCATCAACACATATATTACAATATAAAATAATTGGCCCATAAACATATATTACAATACACAATAATTGCAGCAATGCGGAAGGAGCACTTCCAACATATATTACAATACACAATAATTGAGGACAAAGAAGAGAGATATATTACAATATAAAATAATTGATCTAATGCTCTCAATATATTACAATATAAAATAATTGCAATTTTTTTTAAATAAAATTCACATTAGAAAACACTCAATATAAAATGAGCATGTAAGGGCACTCAAAGCCAAGTGCCAGCTGACAGGCATATCGTATAGACTAGTGTAAACTGCGGTGATCGCGGGTGAGGACAAAGAAGAGAGAGATGTCATGCATATTTTAATAAAATTCACATTAGAAAACACTCAAATGTCCTCCCCTAATACGCGATACGTCCCTCCTCCCCTCATACGTGGGCAGGACTTCCTCAGCATGGGGCAGGGAGATACGCCGACATCCCGCTGATGGTGATATTCATAGCAAGTGCAATGTCATGGCAACTGCACCGGCCAATCAGACCACCCAAAGAGTGCAGCCACACATGGCTCACGTCTCATAATGGAACTGCATCATATTAAGCAGCAAGGGCACAGATTGGTCAGGATGAGATTGCCATGATGCACCAGCAAAAATAAACGAATTAAGCAGAGGCACAACAAATTGATAATAAATACAGACTGATCACGAGAAAGAGAAGAGTTAAACAAGGAAATCTGCCTTTTGTACTATCCCATGTGGGCCTCCGGGTAATGCCATTGACCGAACAGTGTGTAAAACTGGCTCAGTTTCCCAGAGAGGCTGAGCCAGCTACCAGGCCAGGTATCTAGGTGGATCCCGACTCTACAGTCGGGATTGATCCAGAGCCTGGGCCGGCTGAGTAAACTGGTCACAGGGGTGAGAACAAACTATACTCCTGTGATCTCCAGGAGAAATACAGCCAAAATAGCTTTGGCTATACTTCTCCTTTAAAATTTTCATATCTTATAGTTAAGTTGGTCTTAGGTAAAGTTATGAAAACTTAGAGTCACTGTTAGATTTATATTGATGTCTGGGTCCCCATTAGGAACAGAAAGTGGGGGATGCTAAAATTTTACAGCTGTAATCAAAACATTATGGGGACCCCTGTTCTAGTGACAGTTGTACGAAGTGGAATTTCCCATCGCCTCTTATTTCCTGTTTTTCCAAAGGGGACAAAGACAACAAAAGAAGCATCTAAAAAGGGAACAGAAGACTTATGAAAAATAAATAAAATATATGCCCGTTTACACTATAATAATTAAGAATATCATCCTCAGCTAGTTTCCATAAACCCAACTACATATTCATGAAATATATTGTATCAGTAGAATTATAAATGTTGCAAGAAAATTGTGTTAGCTATATGTGAAAGGTTCATGTCATCAAGGAAGGACAAATGTCCCAAAATCAACAAATAAAGTAAATTGCTGATATTGAAAATAACATCCAAATAAAACACTATGTATGAATACAAATACAGCTTTCAGTTCTCATTCAAGACTGTAGAAAAACTGTATATATCAATCCCAACTGAGTATATACATAACAGCTTGGTATAATAAATAATTAAATTCCATATGATAACTGCAATTGCCAGCTCTGAAATATACTGTGTATTATAGCGACAATAAATAACCTTCAGAGCTGCTATATCTATATAGCAGCCCTCAAAATTTCCACTCGCCTACTAGCATTTGGCGAGTGGATTTAAGCTGGGGGCGAGTGATGACAGGGATGCATGACCAATCTCCCTCCAATCTGTGCCTACACTTAGAGTCCCGATGAGATTGGTGGCCAAAGAGGAAAGGTGCATGCTCGGGAAAAGTAGTCTGGTGAGCCGCGCACAGGCAGAGCAGTACACAGGTGCTCTCCTTACAATCCTCATTAAGCCATGGGACCTAACAGTATGACCTCTCTGAGCCTGCCCCCCTCCCCCCGACCAATGTAGCTGGAGATCTGAGAGCAGGGAGCAGGAAGTAATGAGTGAGGTGGAGGATTGCGAAAATTACCACTCTGGTGCAGCGCTCACTGAAAGTTGCCCTGACATGAGAGCGGGAGCCTTCCAGTTTGTGCAGTTTTCTTCTCCTTGTGCTCTATGTAAGTGTCCAACAGTTCAGCCTGAACACTGTGAACAGACTGGTCTCAATGTGTGCTGTGCTATCGTGTCAATGGCTGTGCAGTTGTGTGGATCTCAGCGCTGGATTGTACTCCCTCCCGCTGTGCTGCAGCTCCTCTCCTCACTGCCAGCCTGAATAAAAGGGGGAAGTGGGGACATGCAAGTGTGGAGCCGCACACACAGGCTCCTGATGATGAGATGAATAGGAGAGGGAGAGAGAGAGAGAGAGAGGATGGATAGGAGTTGCAGAGGAGACAGCAAGAGAATGGGGAAGAGACCCAGTTCTAGTGCCCTGTCCCTCTGGGCTGCCCCCAGTGCCCTGTCCCTCTGGGCTGCCCACAATGCCCTGTCCCTCTGGGCTGCCCCCAGTGCCCTGTTCAATTTTGTTAAAGTTGTTGTTGGTAATATTTAATTGTGTAACTTTATTCTGCCTAAAACATTTAATAGTGTCATTCTATGAGATAATCTACGAGGGCGTGTTTACAGGTGCAATTAGGTGCAGGGCAGTGTATGAATTAGGTGGGGCAACTGGTGGCGAGTAACTCTTGAGGCCTGGCTAGTAGATCAGGACTTGAAATTTTGAGCCCTGTATATAGTGTAACATGGAATTTTTACAGCCTCCAAGCTTCACATTGATTCAGTTCAATCAGAAGAATTGTAACAAGGTTACCCACCTTGCAACTAGAATAGTGCCGTGCTGTTAAATACAGGTATGTATCATGTAAGAGGCATGGAGTGTAAGAGCCACTGGTCAGCCAAAGAGCAACTGTACAACCAATCCCACTCTATAAGGTATAAATGGGATGCAGGATTCATATTAAAGGTGTTTATCCTTTATGTTTCATCATAATACATACATCCTCAGAGCAGCCTTACCATGTCCAAAAGCACAGCTCCATTAAAACCAATCCTTAGCATGATGTCACATGATGCATTTCTGGCCATTGCCAACCCACTTAAGTTCTGGATCAACTCAGGAGGAAGTGATGTGATTGGCAGAAAACGTGGCAAGCTAGAACACAAATACAGGATGTATTACCCTCCCAACTTGAAAGTTTAAACAAGAATAGTGGGGCATTACTTAGCCTGGATTAAAATAAATAAATAAATGACATAACCATAAATATTAAAGGCATATAATTAATATTTTATGGGCACGAACAGGTCTTCTGACGGGTACACTTTTGGAATTACAGGCATTTTACAGCTTCAGGCATATTTGTTTAGCCAATAGAAAGCACTAGGGTGAGAAGAGGGATAGGAAATTAGGGGTGGAGAGCTGCTATTTGAGCAGAAAACACTCATAAAACGCTCATAAAACTCTCAAATCAGGTGTCTATGGGACCAAAAACGCTTGTAATCTGCCAAAATGAAGCTCATGTACTTTTTTGAGCTTCTTGCGTTTTGCTTCAGGCGACAGAACATTCAAATGTTAACAGAGGCCATTAAAATTAAAGGGATTAGGCTTGTTGAGCCTATTAGAGCTACAAGCTTCAAGTGGGAAATTGCTCAGGTGTGAATGAGGCCTTAGCCACAAAAACACTTCAGGTAGTATCAATTAGTATCAAACTCAACACCCTCCATATATCTAAAAATATGTACAGTATCTCACAAAAGTGAGTACATCCCTTTTTGAAAATATTTTATTATATCTTTTCATGTGACAACCGTGAAGAAATTACACTTTGCTATGATGTAAAGTACAGATATACCACAGTTTTAAGTACACAATGGGGTTTATTTACTATCGCTGAATAAACAACCTTAATTGAACAAGCTGTGGTTAGAAGTTCATTGGCTTCTATGCAGAAGTGAGCCTGATTTTGTACTCTCCAGCGATAGTAAAGTAAAGTAAAGTAAACACCATTATGTATTTAAAAGTGGGTTATGCCTGTAGTGAGTGTACAGCTTGTATAACAGTGTAAATTTGCCGTCCCCTCAAAATAACTCAACACATAGCCATTAATGTCTAAACCAGTGGCAACAAAAGTGAGTACACCCCTAAGTGATAATGTCCATATTGGTCCCAAAGTGCCAATATTTTGGGTGTTGGATGTTAGGGACCTTGTGCTCCTCCACCTTCCTTTTGAGAATGCCCAGCAGATGCTCAGAAGGGTTTCGGTATGCTTGGTTAGTCCATCACCTTTACCCTCCGCTTCTTTAGCAAGGCAGTGGTCGTCTTGGGGTCGTTATCATGTTGGAATACTGCCCTGCGGCCCTGTCTCCGAAGGGAGGGGGATCATGCTCTGCTTCAGTATGTCACAGTACATGTTGGCATTCATGGTTCACGAAAAACAAATCTCCTGCGCTCTGGTATTTTATACTATGGGGTGGTGTAATCCAATTAAAAAGGTATCTTCCACAGTCTTGCAGCTCTTCTCAGAATCGTGGAAATTTATATAACTAAGATAAAGAAAAAAGAATGGAGGGCGCACCGACCTGGTGTGATACGGTTTAACAGGGTTTTTATTAAAATATTAAAATCAATGGTTATACTCACACAGTTGAGTTTAAAACCAAGCCTTGAAAGACAGCACAGCAAATTTACAACAACATCAGCAGGACACGATAGTTGCTCGAGTCAAATGGTATCTATCTGATGTTGGGGCTGACGTGTTTCGGGGGCCTAGCCCTTTCTTCAGAGCCTCGGTGGTGAGCACTGCAGACCACAGAGGCTCTGAAGAAAGGGGTACGCCCCCGAAACACGTCAGCCCCAACATCAGATAGATACCATTTGACTCGAGCAACTATCGTGTCCTGCTGATGCTGTTGTAAATTTGCTGTGCTGTCTTTCAAGGCTACATTTTAAACTCAATTCTGTGAGTATAACCATTGATTTTAACATTTTAATAAAAACCCTGTTATACGGTATCACACCAGGTCGGTGCGCCCTCCATTCTTTTTTCTTTGGCATTCATGGTTCCCCAGTGCCGACACTCCCACCACCATGCTTGACTGTAGGCAAAATACGCTTGTCTTTGTACTCCTCACCTGGTTGCCGCCACACACGCTTGACACCATCTGAACCAAATAAGTTTATCTTGGTCTCATCAGATCACAGGATATGGTTCCAGTAATTCATGTCCTTAGTCTACTTGTCTTCAGCAAATTGGTTGCCGGGTTTGCATCATCTTTAGAAGAGGCTTCCTTCTGGAACGACAGCCATGCAGACCAATTTGATGCAGTGTGTGGCGTATATGTTCTAACAGGACTTACATGCTGACCCCCCCCACCCCTTTAACCTCTACAGCAATGCTGGCAGCACTCATACGTCTACGTCCTAAAGACAACCTCTGGATATGAAGCTGAGCACATGCACTCAACTTCTTTGGTTGACAATGGCGAGGCCTGTTTTGAGTGGAACTTGTCCAGTTAAGCCACTGTATGGTCTTGGCCACTGTGCTGCAGCTCAGTTTTAGGGTCTTGGCAACCTTCTTATAGCCTAGGCCATCTTTATGAAGAGCAACAATTCTTTTTTTTCAGATCCTCAGAGTTCTTTGCCATGAGGGGCCATGTTGAACTTCCAGTAACCAGTATGAGAGAGTGAGAGCGATAACACCAAATTTAATACACATGCTCCCCATTCACACCTGAGACCTTTTAACACTAATGAGTCACATGACACTGGAGAGGGAAAATGGATAATTGGGCTCAATTTGGACATTTTCACTTAGGGGTGTACTCACTGTTGTTGCCAGTGGTTTAGACCTTATTGAGTTGTGTTGAGTTATTTTGAGGGGACAGCAAATTTACACTGTTATACAAGCTGTACCCTCACTACTTTACAATGTAGCAAAGAGTAATTTCTTCAGTGTTGTCACATGAAAAGATATCATTAAATATTTACAAAAATGTGAGACGTATACTGCCTTTTCTGAGATACTGTACATTATGAAAATATATAATGACTTTCTTTTGAAAAAAGTCATATAACAATACAATACACAAATACAGTATATGGGTATAAAACACAAACACAAAAGATACTTTTCCAATATTTTGTCCTTATTAGCCTCAAATGTAACTATTCAGACTGCCTAAGTGACATTTGCTTGAAGAAACCTTTCATGTTCCTTTGCAAAGGCAAAATCAGTAAAAATCTATTTTGCTGAAATCACTCATCCCTACTATTAAGCTGCTATCAGAATCAAGATACCTGCTTCCCTTCCCTCCCCATTGATAGTTCATGCCTAGTGTTGGTCCTGTGAGTAAGTAACCTGTTTGTTACGTGGTCTAACACACTATAAATTTATGGGTAGCTTTACAATTTTAAATCACTAACATTGTTTTGGATTCGGAAAGACAGGAAACACTTTAACACTTCATAGAGAAGCCAGGTTTCACTAGACACTTGGCTGAAAGAACTGTCAGGAAATCTAGACAACAAAGGTTGGGGGCCCTGTCCTTATGTTAATGTTTTCAGGAAGCATGGTACTGTACTGCCCCCAAGTTCGGATTCCCACCAAGGACTTATAAAAGGTTCTAGGACTGAAGAGCACATCATTCTGTAGAACATTTATCGTCAGACTTGGCCATTTTAGTGGAAAGAGCAAGATGTGCAACCTAAGGCCTCAGATCTCGAGGCAGATTGTCCTTCTGTCACTGTATCTACTCACCTGTAATGCACGGTAAGTAACGACTATGTGATTTATTTGTACATTTACCTGTACATTCTGTGGGTGAGTTTTGCATTTTGAACTAAGAAAAAAATGAAATCCAGCAGTAGGTCATTTTGAAATCTAAATGGAAAGGCATTGGACAATTTAAAATTCAACATGCTTGTAATATATTTGTTAGTAATGTATAGAATTCCATTTTGTTTTGCAGGACATCGTATTACATTACTGCACCTCAGTATGTTATTCCTGGTGTGAATACAACCCTTGCTGTTCACGTGTTTGGAGAGCAGTACTCTGAAATAAATGTCACTGCAGGAATTGCGGCTGGTTTTAATGTTCTTGTCCAAGCATACAAGATTATCAGTAATGGTGAGTTGGAATACCTTTTATAAATAATATTGTTCTTTAGGGCTCATTTACACTACAACGCACATAAAAACTTGCGCTTTCACAATTTTTATGTCTTTAGATTCTTATTTATGCATGTTTCTGTAATATTTTAAGTGTGTTTTTCTGCATAGTCCTTTTCTTTAAAGACATGTTTCCTCTGACCCAATTGTTGTGGATGAGAGGAGCATTTGTGCACATTTACACACAATCAGATATGGAATGTAGAGAAACACAGGTAACTGCCCATTGGGGGTTATTTACGAAAGGCAAATCCACTTTGCACTCCAAGTGCAAACTACAAGTGCAAAGCGCACTTGAAATTGCACTGAAATTGCACTTGGACGTGCAGTCGCTGTAGATCTAAGGGGGACATACAAGGAAAATAAAAAACAGCATTTTAGCTTTCACATGATTGGATGATAAAATCAGCAGAGCTTCTCCTCATTTCAGATCTACCCCTCAGATTTACAGCGACTGCACTTCCAAGTGCACTTTGCATTTGTAGTGCAAAGTGGATTTGCCTTTCGTAAATAACCCCCATAGTGTGAATGGGCCCTTAAAAAATGTAATTGTAGCAGACAATTCTGGGTCCAACGTCATCAGGCTTACTGGATTAGATATATTAATAGAATAATGATAAAATACGTTTTGATCTTTTTTTGTTCATATGACTGCAGTTTTCAGAAATGTGATTGGATGATACAGGTTACTACACAATGGATATAGGGATTGCACTCTGCACTTAATGATTAAGCATGTGTAAAGCCAAAACTTCAATTTTAAAGCTGGCCATACATATACAATTTTTTTTATAGCACAAGCACCTGTCTGATAGCATACCATTTGAAAGTGTTTACGTTTGACCCCATATTATATGGTTTTGGTATATTGTATAATGTAAGGCCAGCCTAAGTCACTGATGACAGTTTTTCTTTTTCTTTTCAGACTCTATTGAACTACTCACTATTCCAGCAGTAAGTACCAAATTCCATACTGTGTTAATAACATGAAAGGATTATTGCCTAAATAAAAAGTGTATTTTAGGTTGTTAACATGTTTGTTAGAGTTATAAAATGATAAACAGTTGTGTACAGGGTTTTTCTATTTACAAGAAATTGTAACATTAAAGCTTAGGGTTACAATGATAATATAGACTTTAAATGTTTTATAGAGATAACGAGGCTGATTTACTAAAGATGGTGAGAATGTTCACACACAAAAAAAAAAGATCCCCTTAAATTTTATAATCCAATTAGATTATTTAAATTGTCACTCTTATTTGTGTGAACATGCTCAACTCCTTTAGTAAATAGGTTCTGCTATATCTTTTAAGTGCTATTGCAGGATATTTTGGATGACTACTTTTATAAGATTGGGCTTGCAGGTGTATACTTAAATTTGGGGAAATCATCAAACAGTCTCAAGAATGAGCAATTGCCTATTCAAATTAACTGCTTATAAACCATGAAAGATCACTTTGTAATTAAGCAGTTGACAATCTTTAGGGGTCACCATTCGCCGTACAATCTGACCATACAATCTTTGTACAATCTACTTTAGATTTTTCCAAAACCATGTAATATGTGAGGACCTAGTTAAATATATCCAACCAAACTGTATCCAATCAGTCAGGCCCCTTTATTAAAATGTTTCTGGTAGAACTAAAATAAGTTGTAAAATTAGATGGTAACATGTTTGGTGAGCTTAAGGCTCCTTACACACGGAGCGGTCCTTTTTTCGGTCCGCTCCGTGTGTCCGTCAGCTCAGCGGGGGGTCTCCGCTGAGCTGTCGGGCGGACAGGGCGGTCCCCGCACACTGTGCAGGGACTGCCCCGTCTCTCCTCCGCTCTCCCCTATGGGGAGTCGGATGGAAACGGACCATCTGTCCGTTTGCATCCGATCTGTTTGGCCGGACGGAAGAAAAATAGGACATTCTTCCGTCCGCAAAAACGGATGCGGATCTGGCGGACGTTAGCGGATCCGCTCCCATAGGGGTTCATTACAAGTCCGTAAACGGACTTGTAATGAACGGACGAACGGTCCGCTAGTGTGAAAGGACCCTTAGAGTTTTGTAATGTGAGCAAAACAATCAGCACGATCTACAGCTAGCCACTCACGTTACAATCTTTTTGTACCATCTCTGTTAAATTTCCATTATATTTTCTATGTTCTTCAAATTATATCCAATATGGTCTCTCACACTGCGATGGTAAATTTAAAGGAGATTGTACAATCTTGTTTTAATGTGTATAGTGAGATTTAGCCAGCCAATCACGAGAATAAAAATCATCTATGTAGGCACAGCTTGAGAAAGAACAAGCATTTTGAGATTCCATATTGCACTGCAATTGTGGCAAAACACAAAATACGTGTTTAGGTGCCATTCATTTTTATTGGTGCAGTTTTGTCATGATTGTTGTGCAGCAGAATCTCAGGGCAAACACGAAAAGCTGCATCACGTGATGCTTGTCACCCAAAGAAGACCCTGCTCCTTTTTGGACAACAAGCTTCACGCGTTGTGGTTTGCCGCAGGTTCTGCACGACAATCGTGGCAAAACAGCACCGCTTTTGAGACGCTATTAAAAATGAATGGCACCTAAACACGTTTTATGTTTTGTCACCATTGCAGAGTGATTTGGAACCATGGGCAGAATTGCAGCGATTCTGCCGCAATTCAAAGTTGTGAAGTGTGAATGCAGCCTTAGATTTGGTGGCTGAATTTGTTTTCTTTTCTAAGGCTTCTTTACCTATATTTCCACTAGTGATCAGGCCAGTAACACACTTCCTGTCTTAGGCTGCATTCACAACTGAGCATAAAGATTTAAAGACTCTTTATTTGAGCTTTTTTGAGTGTCTATACAAGTGTGTACAGGCATACCGCACTTTTATGTATACAATAGGGATTATTTACTAAAGCTGGAAAGTGCAAAAACAGGCTCACTTCTGCATAAAAACCAATGAGTTTCTAATCCCAGCTTTTTTAATTAAGCCTGGTACTAAAAACTGGAAGCTCATTGGTTTCTATTCAGATGTGAGCCTGATTTTGCACTTTCTAGCTATAGTAAATAAACCCCATTGTGTACTTAAAAGTGTATACAGGCATTTTTAGAAGTGTATTACAGGCCTTTTACATGTGTATTCAAGATTCAGGTTTTTGTTTAGTCAATGGAAATCACTAGGGGGAGGAGATCCGGTAATATAGGCTACAAACTGCCTGGAAAAAAAGCTAGAAATAAGCATTTTTAGGGCCAGAAATGCTCAATTCTGCCTGAAAAGTAGCCCCTGCTCTATGCTTACCACAAATTCTATAGTTCCTAGTCCATTTCAAGAGCAAGAGAGAGGGTGGCTACATCTTACATACAGTGGAACCATGGAAATACAACCTAGACAACCTCTAACAGGAAGTCAGAATACGGCAGCAAAAAAAAATAATAATTGGAGGAGGATGAGAGCAAAGGAAGGTCTTTTTTTTTTTAAATCAGAGTTTAGTATCACTCCAATCAAGTAGATTAGAAGACTCTGCAATCATTTCATCACAGGTGCTGAAGAGTTAGGGTCCTTTCACACTAGCGGACCGTTCGTCCGCTCATTACAAGTCCGTTTATGGACTTGTAATGAGCCCCTATGGGAGCGGATCCGTTAGCGGATGATGCATCCGCTAACGTCCGCCAGATCCGCATCCGTTTTTGTGGACCGAAGAATGTTCTATTTTTCTTCCGTCCGGCCAAACGGATCGGATGCAAACGGAGGACAGACGGTCCGTTTCCATCCGACTCCCCATAGGGGAGAGCGGAGGAGAGACAGGGCGGTCCCTGCTCAGTGTGCGGGGACCGCCCTGTCCGCCGACAGCTGAGCGGAGACCCCCCACTGAGCTGACGGACACACGTAGCGGACCGAAAAACGGACCGCTCCGTGTGTAAGGAGCCTAAATCTAGCCATACATGGAATGAAATTTGGCCGATTCAGCAGGGACTGGCTGTATTTCGATCTTTGGCCATTACCGTTTATTCATAACTGTCCTGCTGCAGCGCTGATCATTGCATTCTGACAGCAGGACTTCCCCGCTTTCAGAATTCAATGATACAATGATACATCGGGAAGGATTTTTTCAGTTTTTTTCATTCAACCCGCTTGCTGAATGAAAAAAAAAATTGACTCATATATGGCCAGCTTAATGAAGAAAAGCACAACGACAGAAGATCTATATTTGATCAACTCAAAATTTCAAATTGTGCACATTTTTTTATGTATTGCAGATTCCAGCAAATTCTTCTACTTCCGATAATTATCTACTGCTTGTGAATGGATGTGTCAAGAGTACTTTAGTATTTACTGAACAAAAGCAAATAGGGATTCTAACAAAGAAGATGTCCATGTTTATACAAACTGACAAAGACGTTTACAGTCCTGGAGAAACTGTCCATGTTAGAGTGATTTCTGTAAGTCGTGACTTGAAGCCATATAATGGAGATGTGGACCTTGAGATAAAGGTAGGCAATGTTACTTGTTTATCACATGCAGCTTTTTGCAAAAAAAAAAGTTGATCTGCAGACACTTCATCATAGAAATACTGTATATTCATTTGGTTTATTTATTTTTGCTCTTCTTTACATAATTAAAGGATCCCAACACCAATATTGTGCAACAATGGTTAAAGATTAAATCAGACCTGGGAGTCGTATCTACAGATTTCTCTCTGACTAGCACCCCTATTCCAGGCAATTGGACCATTCAAGCAAAATCTTTTGTAAGTAGACTCTTGTATCTGATTGATTAAAGAACTAAATGGAAAAATCCCAATAAACACATGTCGAGTCCTAAAGTAGTAAGGTTTTTTTTTTAATCCATTTTTTAGCAATATCATCCAACTGTACTATAGATTCATAGTCATATCTATATAGCTTACAAAAATTTGCAGTGATTTCATTGGTCAGGATTTTTTGGCATTGCTGCATTACACAGCAATTTTCCGAAAAATATAAAATCAGCTAACTTCATTGATATCAATGTGTCAGAAACATCTTACTAGTGGTCATTTTTTTTAAAGCTTTCTGAGTTCCTTTTGAAACTTGTAGCTTACTGTTGACCTCCTTGCTGAGCTTCTTTCAACTGCTTTTGAATCCCTATTACTTTGTATAGGTTTGAAAAGCAGTTCTGATTAAAATAAATGGCGGTCTACAAAAGCCTTTATAAAAAGCGTTAATAATTCTGAAAGTGTACAGTACTGTTTTTCTTTAAAAAATAAGGTAAACGGTCCAATAGCTACTTGGAAATCATACAGAATATATCAGTAGTGGTACCATTACCTATGGCAATACAGCCCTAATGTTTGATTTTAAAGAGAGTTTAAGTTATGCAGTTATATTTGTGACTTAATTCTGTTTTTTTTTTAATCTAATTTGCAGAGCAATGTGTTCTCTACTTCATTCTTTGTCAAAGATTATGGTATGTATATTTTAGCTCTCCATTTATTTCCAATGTCTCTGACATGTAATTAATGCACATCTGTATAGTTTAAGTGGACAATTAGTGGTCAAAAGTCCTAAAATGCATACCTCACCTCATCTCTTAAATTGATTAAGAAATCTGTATAGTTTAAATTCTTGGGTAAAATATATATGGTGCTAGGGTGTGCTCTTGTATCAACTTAAACTATTTAAAATAACTACTCTATATTAAACCATGTTAGACTGGTAGCCAAGAGGTATCGTCTTTTTATTTTATAAGATCACAGAAAATAGATTCAAAACATTTGTACAACCATATGTTGTCACCTATCAAATATGGCAATCATTTTCCTTCATAACGCTTATGATTCAACATGTTTTGCCATTAGTTACTAGTAATTTCACCACGCTTTTTCCTGAAGAAGACGAAATGGCGAAACATGTTGAATTATAAGCGTGATTTAAGAAAAAATTTCTACCATATTTGATGGATGACAACATGTGGTTGTACAACTGTTTTTAATCTCTTTTTTTGTGATTAAATATATTTTGTTGATAAAAAAAAGCTTGGTTTAATTATCTGTCTATGCACCTAAAAAGTCCCACATCTCCTACCTTTGCTCTCAGTTTTCTATACTATGGGATGTTGGTGCTATAAGTACTGATAATCTGGCCATGTCCACACAACTTACCAGTTTTTATTTTATTTTATATACGGACATAATCATAACAGTATTATTAATGTCATGATAATTCTTTGCATCATCACTCACAGCATCTATGTGAGCCAAACAATACTTTCATTATGCTGTACACATGGTAAACTAAGAAAATGATATAGGCAATGCAATGTAGAGTTACAAATTGTTATACAATGGTAAAATCCTTATTTATTGTGCTAACAAAATAGATCATAAATAACCAGTATCTGATATTTCATGTTTTCGCAGGCTTACCAAAATTTATTGTAACACTGGATGCTCCACTATTTTATGTTGTTTCAAAGATGCTCAACCTGACTGGTACAGTTACAGCAAAGTAAGCCAATCTCTCTCTCCCTCTATCCCTTTAATTTAAGTTGTTGGATGTGTGGTTATACCAGAACAACCATCAGAATATTTATTGCGAACCTTTAAAAGTATCATATGCAAAATTTATTGTACTATAACAAATCCATGACAGAGTATAACAACAACAAACATTTTGGCTTGAGAATACAATTTACTAAATGATCAGAGGCAAAACAACTGTGCTAAAACAAGGACCAAATGAAGCAGATATAGTAAAATACATTTAGAATAATTAGGTACACTGGCTGTTTGGATTTTAAGATTTAAAAAGCCAATACAGTTCTTATATTAGTGCCCCTACCTACAATTTAATAAGATACGATAATACAGTTTACTATCCTTCTAGAGGTAAACAAACAGCTGCTTGGTTTATTTTATTTGTATGTAATCTTTATTTTTAACTTTTGTATCATATAACATACAAAGGACATAAAACAAAACGCCATAGAAAAGAATAAAAGCATACAAACAGGTCCACGTTAGTGTCATTCGTGGTGCTCAATATGATGACTAAAAAAAGGGGGGGGGGGGTGAGGCAAGTAGAGCATCATCCATTCTTTATCTGATTAACGTAAACATAAATGTGTCGCTTCAAATAACCCATCCCTGTGTGAGGCCAAAGGTGACATAGACCCCATAACGTGGATGAGAAACTACCAAGGGATAAGGAGAAGAGGGACAAAACAAACACAGTACAGGCATACCCCGCTTTAAGTACACTCACTTTACATACACTTGCGAGTAAGGACATACCCGCGAGTGTATGTAAAGTGCCTTACAAGTACTGTACAAGCCCGCCCTGCTCCAGTGTGCCCCTGACACCCCAATACAGCCCCTGAGACCTCAACTACAGCTCCTGACACCCCCACTACAGCCCCTGACCCCCCACAACACCCTAGAAGTGAAAAAATATATTGTTTCACTTTAGGTACATTTTCGTTTTACATACATGCTCTGGTCCCATTGTGTACTTAAAAGTGGGGTATGCCTGTAAACAAAACATAACAAAACAGCACTCTATGAGCTTGTTTTTTTTTATAAGTAATGTGACAAGATCAGTTTCTCCATAATCTTGGTTTCCGGATTATATGTTTGCTATGGATATGTTTCTAATTTTGCCTCCATGTTCTGAAGGTGCTATGGCCTGTGTGCATTTTTTATTGCTATAAAATAAATCAGTGTTTACTTAAATGCATTTACTTGCTCAATGTTAGCAGTAAAGAGGAATCTGTTGAAATGTAAGAAAACAGAACATGTATCTTATTTTAATTCCAATGCATCCCATATATTCACACTTGTATTTTGCATTCAGGTATTACTCCAGTAAACCACTAAAAGGAAATGTAACAGTAACAATGAGGCCTTCATATGGTCAAGATGTAAGTGAAGTTAAGGAAACATATCAGGTATGTTCATAGTTTTCTATTTGTTAACTTAATTTCCGTATTTCTATCCTTTTCCAAAGTATATAAAGTATGGGATTTGCCATACATAACATCTCACCACAAGCCAAAAGGTGTCATGAAAACTAAAATATAACTACTACAAATACGCCTTATTTGGGTTATTATTTCAAAATTTTCCTGAGTTGATATCCATTAATAACAGTAGTCTTTTTTTATTTATATATGACAGGCTAAAAAATAAATGAGAGAGACGCTATCAAACCCAAATTATATTAGCCTGCTGCAACAGGTATACTAGCTAGAGAATCAGTGAGCAGTGTACCCCTGCAATGCTGATGCTAACAGTTTCCTCCTTGAAGACTGAATGCCATGGAGGAAACTGAAGATCACAAACTGATGATTTTCCATGGCAATCAAAAATTGTAACTGGAGAAAAAAACTATAATACAACAGTATTGTGAGCACAGAAATATCTTCAAGATGCTAATCACACGTTGTAAATAAGAAAATACAAGAAAAAGTAACTTTCAATCAAGGCTAGAGTGAAGCCTCCATGCTCATTATCGTTTTTTAATAACAAAGGCAGAAACCTCTATTTTTAGTTATACAGCAAAACTTTGGTTTGAGAGTAACTTGGTTTGAGAGCGTTTTGCAAGACAAGCAAAATGTTTTAATACTTTTGCCTTGATATTAGAATAGCGTCATGTCAAAACTGAGTCAAAAAAAGAAGAGAGGAGCCTCTAAGTGTAGCAATATGGTTACATTTAATGAAGGTACAACATTTAGCAACTTACTGCTACACTAAGGCCGCGTACACACGATCAACTCTATCTGCTGAAAACGGTCTGACAGACCGTCTCAGCAGACAGATTCGATCATGTGTACGGGCGAGCCGACGGATTTGGCCAGCAGACAGATTTTAAAGCATGCTTTAAAATCTGTCTGCTGGGAACCCGTCGGACCGATATGTCTGCCAGCAGACATATATGCCCGCACATGCGTCGAATGGATTCGACGCATGCGCGGAAGTGTTTTACTTCCTGGTGCGGTGACGTGGCGGCGTCAACGTCACCGCCACGTCACCGTGCTGTCTGCCGGCGGGGATTTTGGTTTGATCGTATGTACAGCGATCAAACCAAAACAGCCAGCAGACAAATCTGATCAAATCGGTTTGTCCGACCGATTTGAGCAGATTCATTTGCTCGTGTGTACGGGGCCTTAGAGGTGCCTCTCTTCTCTTTTATACCCTGCAAAAAAAATGCTTTGATATACAAGTGCTTTGGATTACAAGCATGTTTCTGGAACGAATTATGCTTGTAAACCAAGGTTTTACTTTAACATTTTTTTTGATTTAGAGATGATCAAACTGAATTGCTCTAGCACTCGGATATTTCAATTACCTATAATCTATTTATTGCTGCTGAGATATGTAATACAGCTATTCATTTTTTTGTTTATGACTATTACCTTTTGACCAACCCTATACTATAACCAGCAAAAATCTTTTTATGCATAGAGGGCAAAAAATGTCATAGTGTTTACATAATTCAATAAGATCCACGATTTGGAATGTCACATCTGTTGTTTTTTTTTGTATTCCTGTATATAGATCTCAGGATCTTTAAGCTTCAGTTTTCCATACACAGATATAGAAAGGGCTGTATATCTGCAAGGAATAAATATAACAGCTTCAGTAACAGATCAAGTCTCAGGTAAACTGAATAAAAATATACATTTATTTATTTATTTTAATGAATTGCCTTGAAAGTATGAATATGCTTCTATAACATTTCCTTTTTTCATATAGGCATTGTAGTAGAAACATCATCCTTTATATGGGTAACAAATTTTGAGTATGAAATTAACTTCATTGACCAAAATCCAGCATTCATGCCTGGCGGAAATTTCACAGCTAAGGTAGGTTAAAACAAAATTGAGGGGCTGACTCATGTTTGCAGTGCTGACAATTTCAACACTGACCATGACAAAGGGCTGAAAAAAAATGTATTAGCTCACCCGATTGTACATGAACTGAATTTCTAGTCGCTATTGCTGCTATGAGTTAGACTAAGAAATGGGAAGGCAAAGCTCAGCAGTGAAAATAGAGAGTATCGAAAAAGTGGTGATAAACCTGAATCATTGCTGACTAACACTGTTTCTAAATCCACTATATTATCAATGGTTAGTACTTGTTATAGTTTAATAGGTACCAACGGCACATTTATAAACCTGTATGGGCATTATCCTAAGCATAAATACCTATTAACCTCATTGCGCTGGTGAAAATTGGAATTTTAAATGAGCACTATGCCTGAGGCCAATTGGAGAAATAATAATGCAGCACTGTGATTAGCTGAACAGTGATGATGTCTTCAGTAGCTCCTGATCATTGATAGTATGGCCATTAGCTGTCCATGACAGCTCAATTATAGTCCTGGAGGCACTGATAGAGTCCATCCTAGAACAAGACATCAACATATATGTGGCAGCTGGGCAAGACCAAACTGTCCTGCCATAGCATATATGTGTACTGATTTCCTAAAGCAGTGGTTCTCAACTCCTGTCCTCAGGACCCACTAACAGGCCAGATTTTAAGTATTATCCTGGGGAGATGGAGACTAGAATACTTCAATCACTGAGCAGCAAATTATATCATCTGTAATGTACTGTACTTCATTTATCTTGCCAACCTGGCCTGTTAGTGGGTCCTGAGGGCAGGATTTGAGAACCAATGTCCTAAAAGGATTAATATATTATTAAAAAACCCTTTTAGAATTGTGTAAGGAAAAGGCTTTTTTTTGTAATGTCATTTGAGATTGTCATTCAAATGCCTGAGTGCCTATGTGAAGCCTAGAAAACATAGCAGACATTTGGGTATATAAACATTAGGACAGATTTTTTTTAAGGATTTGAGTATGTTCACTAAATAAAATGTGTGAAGATTCAATAAAATTATTGAATCATGTAAAGTAAATCTTCACACAGTGGCTCAGAATATAGACAAGTCTTTTTAATTTTGAAGAATTGTACACAATAAATGTCCTCAATGTATATTACACAATATAACATTTTCAATTTGATTTGAAAACTGGATGGCCACTTTGATTCAAAATGCTTAAGCAGACTGTAGGACTGTAGGAGAGCTAAAGTCACACTCTGCAGAGCTCAGTGAGGAGAGCTCTGAAAGCTTATTGGAGGGAGAGGACACACCCTCTTCACATAGCACAGAGGTGCAGAGACAAGTACACACTATAGAGCAGGGATCTCCAAACTATGGCCCTCCAGCGGTTGTGGGACTACATGTCCCATTAGGCAGTTGAAAACTCATGACAGTCACAGACATGACTAGGCATGATGGGAATTGTAGTTCCTGAACAACTGGAGGGCCGTCGTTTGGAGACCCCCGCTATAGAGGGATATTCTTTGTTCATATTTCATGTCTGAGGTTTACAAACACTTTAAGAATCGTTAATCTCCCCCAGAGCCTATTGGAATTATAGGAGAAGCCAAATATTTCATACACATATTTAGGAGCACATTTGTAAACAATTTATGCATGGAAAAACAAATATGCATGCTTTTTCTTACAGATTCAAATACAACGGATTGACAAAAAATTGTTAACTGAACAAGAAAGGCAGAAATTGGTAACAGTTAACATAACATCTGATACAGAGACAGTTCAACAGCTATATGTAATCCCAGAAAATGGAATTATCACTGTGCAGTTTCCAGTTTACTTATCAGTACGTGGAATAAATGTCATATATATTACGGTGAGTAGAGAGCTTATAACAAAAGAAGATTTTCAAGTTAGTTCCTTCTAGGTATAATTATTTTCTTTAATATTATATGATATATGTTATAGTAAGCTGACCTCTAAGTAATGTCGCATACACACGATCGGACATTTCGAAGACAAAACCATGGATTTTTTTTCAGACAGAATGGTAGCTCAAACTTGTGTTGCATACACACAGTCACACAGATGTTGTTGGAAATTCCAAATGTCAAGAACACGGTCACGTACAACACTACGACTAGCCCAGAAAAAGTTCAATGATTCCATGCATGCATCTAATTTATTCCGAGCATGCACAGGATTTTTGTGTGTCGGAATTGGCTACAGACGATCAGAATTTTTGACGAGAAATTTTGTCGTCGGAAAAATTGAGAACCAGCTCTCAAACATTTGTTGTCTGAAATTCCGACAGCAAATGTCCGATGGAGCCTACACACAAATGGAATATCCGACCAAATGCTCACATCCAACATTTGTTGTCGGAAATTCTGATCGTGTGTATGTGGCATTAAGATAAATATCCATGAAAAAAACAGGAAAGGGAGTGAGGAAAATTGTCAGGTGTCATAACAATTCACCATACTTCCTAAAATGAAAACTATTTTGGCTGCAGATGGGTTTTTATAATGTACATGTTCTTATTCATTAGAAAGCAGCTGAATGATATCAGTTTTAAATAATTTATAAACTTTTTTTTATTATTTAGGCTCAGTACCAGAATACAAATTCAAGTTACACCACCACTGATGTATTTTCATACAATCCTCTTGTTCGACTTCAAACACCAGATTCAACATTAAAGGTAATTTTTTTTCCCCTTTTGAAACAATGACATCATAATGGAAGCTTTGTTATAGCTTATATAAGCATAGAGACCTGCTAACTAAAATGAAAACTATAAATTAAATAAAAAAATCTTTAAGGGCTGGTACACACCACATCCAGTCCAGTGCCTTTTTTTTCTGCATCAAAAGCGCATGGATAGTACATGTTATGATTTTCAATGGCAAAGGTCACACTAGTGCGATCAGTTCCAGTGCGTTCCAGATTTTTTTTTAGAAAATGCTGCATTGTTTCTGCACTGAACCGTAATGGAACACAGTAAAATGTCTCAAAAATTGCACCGTAATGCACTGTAATGCATCGAAAAGCATCCTTATTTAAGGTGAAGAAAAAAAGAGGGAAAAAATGCACCGGAACACATAAAAATGCATCACAAATGCACTGCAACGCATCAAAGATGCATCAATAATGCACAGGGACTGCATTTCTATGGTGTGAACCGGCCCTAATAGTATGTTTATCATGAAAGTAAAGGTAAAACACAATACTTCCCAATGTAAATATATGTATATTTTTCATATAGGTTGGAATACCATTTGAAGTACAAGTTGATGTCCAGGTGAAAGTTCAGCATATTTATTACACAGTAAGTATGTCATCAAATCGTATTTAGAATGTGCTTAGAAGGGCAACATGCTTTCTTCTGCTACTGAAAAATTATACTTTATATAAAAATGCCTCATGCATGTGATCATGTATTAAATACAGAACCATACTCCAATGTTGCTTAATATGTAAATTTACCAAATGCTTTCTTCCTTTGCAGGTTGTATCCAAAGGATTGGTAGTGGTGGCTGGTAAAAACAGGACAACGTTTAGCCTCACACCAGAAAACTCTTGGGCTCCCACTGCTGAACTGTTGGTGTATTTGATTCGTTTTGGAAAAGACAATAATAAAATCATGCAGATTTCGAAAACACTCAATATCAAGGGGACATTGAATCAAAAGGTGACTAGAACACAAACTTAAAATCATAAAACATTATTTAAATGTTAAATATTATTTAAAATCTTAAAACCTTAAAATATTATTTATCAAATTAAGTTTTAATATTCAAATACACTTTGATTTGACACTTTGATGTAACATGTTTATTTGTGTTCTATCTTTAGATGGGTTTATCTTGGAGTAAAGGCACAGCTAAACCATTGGAACAGGTATCATTGATTGCCAATGTGGAAGATTCTCTCTCTTTGGTGGGACTGTGCATTGCTGACAAAAGTTCCACAATTATCACAAGACAAAATGACTTAACAAGTAGAGTAAGTATGACTCAACATAGCAGGGCTGGTATACAGTACTACAACAGGACATTTTGTCATGGCTTCTGTTTGCTATGAATTTTTATATTTGATAGGTCAATCAATCTCTTTTTTTTTTAGTGTGTAAGATTTTTCAATACTTTGTGATGTGTATCCATAAGTTATATATTAAAAAAAACATTATTGCCACTACTAGTTTACATTCCATTTAATGCACCAATCGGTGTGAAATCAGATTAGGATAACCAGTATTATTTTACTATAACATCTCATAATCATTTCTTATATAGTAAGGTTAGAGGTAGCACTAGTATAAATAGTATTTCAAACATTGTTATATATATATATATATATATATATATATATATATATATATATATATATATATATATATATACAGTACAGACCAAAAGTTTGGACACACCTTCTCATTCAAAGAATTTTCTTTATGTTCATGACTATGAACATTGTAGATTCACACTGAAGCCATCAAAACTATGAATTTACACATGTGGAATTATATACATAACAAAAAAGTGTGAAACAACTGAAAATATTTCATATTCTAGGTTCTTCAAAGTAGCCACCTTTTGCTTTGATTTACTGCTTTGCACACTCTTGACATTCTCTTGATGAGCTTCAAGAGGTAGTCACCTGAAATGGCCTTCCAACAGTCTTGAAGGAGTTTCCAGAGATGCTTAGCACTTGTTGGACCTTTTGCCTTCACTCTGCGGTCCAGCTCACCCCAAACCATATATAATAAATAATAAATCCCCAACAGTGTCACCAGTAGTGTTGAGCAGAATATGCCATATTCGATTTCGCGATATATCTCGAATATATAGTCGAATATTCGAGATATATTTGCTAAATACGAATATTCGTGATATTTTTTGGAAATGAAATGATTGCGAAATTTCGCTATTGCGAATGCGAATGCGAAATTTCGAGAAATGCGGAATGGAGCACTCTGATTGGCTCAGAATATTCGTGATATTTTACAATACAAAATAATTGCGAATATTCGAGAAATGCAGAAGGAGCACTCTGATTGGCTCAGAATATTCGTGATATATTACAATACACAATAATTGCGAATATTCGGCAAATGCGGAAGGAGCACTCTGATTGGCTCAGAATATTCGTGATATATTACAATACACAATAATTGCGAATATTCGAGAAATGCGGAAGAAGCACTCTGATTGGCTCAGAATATTCGTGATATTTTACAATACAAAATAATTGCGAATATTCGAGAAATGCGGAAGGAGCACTCTGATTGGCTCAGAATATTCGTGATATATTACAATACACAATAATTGCGAATATTCGAGAAATGCGGAAGGAGCACTCTGATTGGCTCAGAATATTCGTGATATATTACAATATAAAATAATTGCGAAATTTTGAGAAATGTGAAATGGAGCACTCTGATTGGCTCAGAATATTCGTGATATATTACAATACGAAATAATTGCGAAATTTCGAGAAATGCGGAATGGAGCACTCTGATTGGCTCAGAATATTCGTAATATATTACAAAACAAAATAATCGCGCGATATCGCTATTGCCGAATAATCGCATTGCGATTTTTCGGCAATATAAAATGATCGATGCAGCTACTCGGCCCAAGGTCTCTAATCATACCAGCAATGCTTTTAGACGTCGATGGGGATCTCTAGGATGTGATCTGTTCTAAAAAAAAAAAATGAAAAATACGAATATTCGAAATAGCGAATATTCGCCGCGATATTCGAGTTATTCGCGAATACTCGAATATGCAATATTCGTAGCGAATATTCGCAATGCGAATATTCGTGAGCAACACTAGTCACCAGCAAAGCACCCCACACCATCACACCTCCTCCTCCATGCTTCATGGTGGGAACCAGGCATGTAGAGTCCATCCGTTCACCTTTTCTGCGTCGCACAAAGACACAGTGGTGGGAACCAAAGATCTCAAGTTTGGACTCATCAGACCAAAGCACAGATTTCCACTGGTCTAATGTCCATTCCTTGTGTTCTTTAGCCCAAACAAGTCTCTTTTGCTTGTTGCCTTTCTTTAGCAGTGGTTTCCGAGCAGATATTCTACCATGAAGGCCTGATTCACACAGTCTCCTCTTAACAGTTGTTCTAGAGATGTGTCTGCTGCAAAAGGTGGCTACTTTGAAGAACCTAGAATATGACATATATTTTCAGTTGTTTCACACTTTTTTGTTATGTATAATTCCACACGTGTTAATTCATAGTCTCCAGTGTGACGCTACAATTTTCATAGTCATGAAAATAAAGAAAACTCTTTGAATGAGAAGGTGTGTCCAAACTTTTGGTCTGTACTGTCTATCTATCTATCTATCTATCTATCTATCTATCTATCTATCTATCTATCTATCTATCTATCTATCTATCTATCTATCTATCTATCTATCTATCTATCTCTAGCTATATCTATCTATATATACATACACACTGTATCTTTTTTTTTTCTTTCAAAATACGTTTTAGATTATTGCTTTAAACCAGTAATTTGTTTTTCTTTTTAGGTTTATCAGGAGCTAAGTTCATATAATATGGTAAGTACTACAAACATTGACATCAACATTTCAAGAATTAAATCTTAATTTAATATTATCCTCTGAACTGCAACCAATTACAGAGGGAGGGTCAGTGCTCAGCTGGGGTTCTATTGTTTTGAGCAGTGCTTTTGGCCTGACACTATGAACATGAGCACAGAGGTAACATGATCAGTGCACTGCTGCTTTTATTGTCCGGTCAGAAGGTTGGGTTTGGTCCTTGACCATTCACTTGACCCCACACTGTTTAATTTGCACTATCCATTCTCTTTATAGATATGATAGATGGCACTGTATTTATTTTAATTTGAAAAAGGAGCTTCTTGTCCTCTCCTGCAGGTCACAAAATAATAAAAAAAAAAAACACAGCCCATGGAATACAGAGGAAAAATACATACTTAATATCAATTAAATGTTTTAAATCATCATACAAATATGTATTTGAATGGAAAAATTGTGGTGTAAAACTGCGGTAATAAAATAAGATAGTAAATACGGATAAGTGAAAGTTGCTGTAACGCACAATGTTAAGCTGTGATTCGCTGCGTAATATAAACAGTAAACAAAATTGAGAAAGAAAAAGAATCGCACAATTCTTTTTCTTTCTCAAATATGTATTTGAACTCAAATCTTTATTATTTTTGTGCAAAAACATGGTGTGTGCTATCTAGGGGGAGGTTCTGCCAATAACAGCCTGTTTCATGGCCACCCAACTTGTGTCTATTTTTTGTATGTGCTTAGAAATAAAGGGAGATGCTGCCTCCATCAATCAACATGTAAGACCCTTCTCCAATAGTGTTTAGCTTTTTAGTGAACATGGAAGAGGGTGGGAGGCAGTGGGCTATCATTTACTATTGTGTGTATGCCCACATGTGTGACTATAGTCATGTGAGCTGCACAGATATGAAAAAGGAGGACATGAGCTTAGAAGGGAACTGAAACTGGCGCATGCTCAGTAGATGAGTCAACGACTGGTTTACACAATCTCAGGCTGCAGTGGGGACACAGACAAGGAGGGAAGACCAGTGAACAATAGGATAAACCAGTTTTTTTGCACAGAAAATGAATCCCACAGTGAGTGAACAAGTATGAACAGCATGTACTGACAGCTTTTAAAGATGCAAGTTTAATGACACTTTAATTGGGATTTCCCTGCAAAGTGCACAAACTGAACAGAATTACAAATCATGAAAACAATGTGTGACAGAACATACTGCTTCCTAGGTACTTGGCCCATAAGGGTTTTACTGTAAATATGGCCTAATAACTAAAATGGATCCATTTAGTATGTTTACTACTCTATCATTCTTCTTTACAGGGTGCTCCATTTGGTTTGACCAATGCTGATGTGTATACACCAAGACCACCCTGTAAGTTTTTATTCATTACGTACCAAAAGGAAAAATGCAAACAAATGTAATATTTTGTATTTTTTCTCTAGAACATATAAACATTTCCATTACATCTTATAATTGTAAATGTGCATTTAAATGATTACTACAGATACATGGGTTTATGTTATGTTGGCTTCATACTCATTTCTTTTAGTTGACCTGAAAGACACAGATAGCATAAAGATATTAGTCTGTATTAGCATTACAGATCATTTTATAATTTTATCATTATATCCTCATATTTCAAGCAGAGTAGTGTTTATATAAATGTATCTAAGATCTATTGCTCCTTTATTTAATGTCTGTGAAGTACTTGCAGGCAACAGCAGACAGGGCATCTAACGGAATAAAATAATCTTGTCTGAATGTTATTTTCTCCTTGAAATGTGAGTGACAGGGTTGTCTCCAGTGTGCCTGCCACTTCCTTCTACAAAGGCTAAATACAAAAAAGGTCACCCAAGCGTGTGTCTTTAGGCCTCTGCCAACATATTTAGGTGTCTTAAGGGGATCAGAATGTGCCTAAACATTTGACCACAATCTAGTATCTACGGAAACACAGTATATGTCAAATGTGACAAAAATATAAAACAAAATAAAAACAAAAATGGGGCATTTGAATTACTGTATTATCAAAGACAATTGAATTGTCAGAGCCTAATTACCAAGCAGTGGGTACTGGCTGACACTACTTTTTAATGTCTTCTTAAAGGTAGTTCAAACTTTTTTTAAGCTTTCTAAAGAGCTGAATATTTTTAAAGATTATTTTATTTCTTTTAGTTTCAGCTCCGCGTGTTGCAAGGAGAACTGAGATGACTCCAAGACAAGATAAATCTGTATTTCCAATCATTTGGATTTGGCTGGAGACCAATATAAGGTATGTTAAAACCTGCCATCCTTTGTAAACTTTTACAATAAAGGTTCTTGTGTAACATCAATAACTTTGTTGTGGCTACAGCTTTAGGCCCGGTTCACACTAATGCGAGTTCATAATGAATGTAATGCGTCAAAAACATTCTAAATTCGCATGTCATCCATAAAGTCATTGTTTTTAATGACAGTCGTTCACATACATGCGTTACGAATGCGATAAAAAAGGGTCTTGTGCGAGTTTACAGCGTTGCGAATTTAGTCTTCATGACATCAATGTAAATCGTTCTGGAATCGCATTGATGGTTCACATATGTGCGAATTCCACCACACCACTCACCACAAAAATACAGGAAATACACAGGAAGTTAACACCTTTTTTTTACATTATGATTCCATTGACTAGAACATCAATCGCAGAATGTCCAACTCCTGAAATTCAGGGTAAAATTGCGGCAAATTCGCTGTAAAATCACGATAACTTCGCACCTCACACAGGACAAAAAACTGAACAAATTCGCAGCGCAGCAGTGTGAACTGAGCTTTACTACCAAATTCTATGTCAACGACTCTGGGTCTGTAACTAAGGACCTGTACATATTTACCTTGGGAGTGGAGCCTCCTCCCAAGGTAATGCTCCATCCATCCCCTTAGTAATGAGGGCACCGTTACTTGCTAAAGAGGTACTGCAACTGAATGGTCAGGTTTAGCTCCAGGAGGACAGTTCTTACCCCCAAATTAGAAAAGTCCAGGCATATAGTAGGGGATCAGAAATCACTGGGATTCACAAACATGGCTTTCCTTCATAAAGACTACATCAGGCACCACACATTTATTGCTGTAAGGTGCCACATATCAAACATATTATAGTAATTTACTGTACTTCAGATAAATACATGAAATTCACTTTTATTTTACAGCTCAAGTGCACAATCTATCTTTACACTAACTGTACCTGACGTGAATACTACTTGGGTGGCCACTGCTTTTGTTATTTCTGAAAATCTTGGACTGGGAGTAGCCGAGGAACCTGCTGAGGTGATTATTTTCTATGCATGTTGATAATGTCTTAATAAATAGGTATCAGCCTGGACCAGATGGGATTTACATGTTTACTGACACGTTTACTTTAAAGTGATACTGATACTTAAAAAAATGTATGAAGTGCAGGCATCTGCTATAGCTTGCAGTCAATGTCATTACAACTGAGTATTGGATCATTCTTATTGGGCAAGCTCTGACATATAATAGTGCTGATGATCCTGTTCCCTGGTTGACTTCCTTCCACATGTTGTGTATTACTATATCCCTCATGTATTTATTTCCTTTTATATATATTTTGTTCATTGATTTTACAGATATCAGTATTAAAACCGTTTGTGGTTTCATTGAATATGCCCTATTCTATAATAAGAGGGGAACAGTTTATTCTGGAGGTTACCTTAAAAAATGATTTAAATGAAGACTTACAGGTAGGGGATTCTAATTTGTATTATTTCTTGAATGTTTGCTTTAATCATACATGTTTTTGTTTTTATTAATTATTCTTATTGTTTTTCAATTAAACAATACAACACAAAGACTGCATGTCAAGCAAAAAACACAACTAAATACAGTTAGTGATATACAAATGCCTAATCCTTGTTGGGTGTATTTTACAAAGCTATGAATAAATAACAAAATGTCCATGCAGAATGGAATTATGAGACATTACTGGCATATGGTAGATGGAAAGAATAGAAATTGTGAAAAGACTAGTTATTTATGTTTTCTAGCAGTTGTTGATGCAGATGGATTACTCAATATGTTATTATTTCCATGAAATAAACATGCAATTCTATCAACTTTACATATTAATGGATTAAACAGGAAATGTTAGAAGTAGAAAATCCGAAAGTAAAAAGTAGATGAGGCCTGAATCTCATGTTTCAGTTGCATATGAAACCTGGCACCAAATACAATGACATCTAAAGCTAATTATATGTCATGCTGATACTTTGCTTCAGTACATAGACAGGCAATGCAGTCAGTAATAAATTGGAATTCTGACACGTATACTTGTTCTGGGTGGTCATCATAATATCCAGGAAACATTTTCAGAAAAAGATTAGTTATTTATCATCCATATGAAGTTTCATTACATAAACCAATAAACATGAAGTACATAAGAGAAAAATTCACATACATTTATAATCAGGAGAAGCTGCACAAGCAACTTATTCATAACTATTTTAATATTTATTTAATATTTAATATTTCAACCATTAGAAAACATACAGTAGCTATAAATAAAAAAATATCACCAAACACGTAAGATTTTACCAAACATATTAATTCTCGTTTCCAATCTGTATTGCATGTCTGTATGTTGTAGACTAGAGCATAAGGGGAAAATACAACATTAAATATATTGTTGGATTTTTTTGTGAATAATAAATGTTTTTCTTGCGTTTACAGGTTCTGGTCACTTTGGAAAATGACATCACCTTCAATATAATTGCACCTTATAATAATAATTCTTCACCTACGGTAGCAGGCCAACACAAAGTAATAGTTCCCAGAGAAGAGGTAACAACTGTTCTGTTTCCAATAGAGCCAAAGGAACTTGGTAACATCACCTTCACAGTTAAAGCAGAATCAAAAACAGCCGTGGATGTTTTAACACAGAGTATTTTAGTTAAGGTATGTAACTTTATGAATATAGCTTAGAAATGTACTGTAAACTTTAAATTGAACTAAATATATATTTTTTATACATATGTTCATATCAAATGGCTTGTTTTTAGTTGTTAAAGTATGTATTGAATTCTATACATGCACTGAATATACAGTATGTGCATGTGTTCTTGATTATTTAGAAGATTCTTGGTTTAAAATAATGTTGTTCAAACTCCTTGATTGATAGCCACAACCCTTCCTATGGCCCTCACTCACCACATTTGTGTGACTGTCTGTTACCTACCAGTCACTGCATTTACATTTTCTGCAGAGGGCACAGGAAAGCTGAGCTATGGATTTGCACTGTTTAGAGTAGCAAGACCATATAAATAAATCACACCACAGATTATTTAGATGCACATGGACACAAACTCAATTTAGCAAGTTTTTTAAACAAAAGACATGGAAAAATATCAGTGGTGACTCGTCAAGGATGTCAGCACTCACACAGTCTCTTGTGATATAACAGCATCCATTTAGAGCAGCCTTTCTCAAACTTTTCAACACAGAGGAACCCTTGAAATAACTATCTGGTCTCAGAGAACCCCTGTTAAAGATTACTATATCTACAACTCATAATACATTAGTTTGATGGCCAGTGAGACGAATACTCCTTACACTTGTGGACATTGGGAAGAATTCCCCCCTTACAGATACAGTAGCTAAAAAGATCAATGGTCTCAGTGGAAACTTATCTGAGATGCAGAAATTGCTCATAGCTTTAGGAACTCCTAGCAACCTCTGGAGAGACCCTAGTTGAGAAACCTTGATTTAGAGTTTCCTGCAACATGAGGTAATTTGGCAGCAGCTAATTAAAAGACTATATCGGTAGTCAATCACTGTCTTTTATAATATGGCAGTGGTTTATCACAGTCTTTACAAACAGAGCAGTAATAAAAATGTATGTTATAATTGATGGTATAAACTGTGTGTTAATCAGGTTATAGGTTAAAGTTACTTAGGTTCCCCAGCCTCCTCAAACCACTACTATCCCACAGAGCAGCCCTCCATGTAAGATGCATGGTCAACCTTAATTTACAAAGTTTAAAACATGTTGTATTAGCACTGTTGCTTC
The DNA here is from genome assembly GCA_029574335.1 of Rana kukunoris. Taxonomy (NCBI): domain Eukaryota; kingdom Metazoa; phylum Chordata; class Amphibia; order Anura; family Ranidae; genus Rana; species Rana kukunoris. The sequence continues at coordinate 263,550,193 of CM056052.1, forward strand.
TCCTCCCACTACTACTAAACATGTAAATATTCAATTTTTTTCTTTATAGGCTGAAGGAATGAAGTACTTTTATACACAGGCAGAACTGTTTGACCTCTCAGCTTCTGAAAATATAACTCAAACAGTCTCAAAGACCTTCTCATTCAGTTTGCCACGTGATGTAGTACAAGGCAGCGAGGAAGCATTTGTTACAGTGGTTGGTAAGTATTGCTCTTTTTAACCATGGTGTTAACACTAGCTTCTCCTATTGATGAATGATTTTGTCAGCTGTGTTTTTGATGAAATATTCAGATTTGATGGGTGAACATTTGTCTAAATTTGAGTGCAACATTTGCTCTATTAATAATGAGGCTAATGTACACATCATGAAATTGGTTTGTCAACAAATGTTTAAAGGACAGTAGCTGTTTTTAGTAACTAAAGTGAGATTGATGTATGTGCGACCAAACCAATACATAGTCCTAACAGTAGATATTTAAAAATGATTTATGAACATGCCTCTTTGCAACATAAGAACTTCTCCAAAGCCTATCCCATTCTCTGAAACGCCTTACCTCAACCTATCTGGCTATGTCCTATTCTTTCAGCCTTGAGGAAACCCCTAAGGCCTCGTACACACGAGCAGACAGATTTGTTCAAATCTGTCTGTCCGACAGATTTGAACAAATCTGTCTGCTGGGATTTTGGTTTGCTCGCGTGTACACACGAGCAAACCAAAATCCCCGCCAGCAGACAGCGCGCTGACGTGTCGGTGACGTGGCGGTGACGTTGACGCCGCCACGTCACCGCACCAGGAAGTAAAACACTTCCGTGCATGCGTCGAAACCATTCGGCGCGTGTGCGTGAAGACATGTCTGCTGGTTAGCATACTAACCAGCAGACATGTCGGGCGGACGGGTTCCCAGCCGACAGATTTCAAAGCATGCTTTGAAATCTGTCGGGTGGCCAAATCCGTCTGTTAGCCCGTACACACGATCGAATCTGTCTGCTGAAACGGTCTAGCAGACCGTTTCCAGCAGACAGATTTGATCGTGTGTACGAGGCCTTAAACTAACCTTATCAGAGAGGCATATCCCGCCCACAACTAGTAAACTGTACTTTTACTTTCTTCATCAGCTTATTCCGAACAGTCATTACCTTCTAAGAAGCAGGGCCCTCAGATGCCTCTTGTATTGAATTGTTTTGTAACTGTTCTGTCTCCTTTTATTTTGTAAAGCACTATGCAAACTGTTTGCACTATATAAATCCTGTATAATAATAATAACAATAAAGACCATATTTACCTTAAGACTTTCATAGCAGAAGAGTAAAATAGGCAACAACGAAAAAAACAACATGTAATTCTTTCCTTTTCTCGCTACATCTGTCCAACTCATTTCTAGCTATAGTAGAAAATGTAAGGGCAAAGAGCCATCTGCATGGATGGAAAATAGTAATTTCATCTGCTATTCCTTGTTCTTGCTTGGTGGACTTCATAGGCCAATAGGATCTCTATGCATGCTGCCTCAATAGTACATTTTTGTGTAGTAAATATGTAATCATTTTGGTGAAGGGTTGAAGTTTGTACAAAACAATTGCAGAAATCACTTGTGTATAGGATACCCATACAGCCTGGACCATGATACATAATTACAGGAATATTGGTTGGTTTTATAAGTTTAACACAGTAAAATTGTTTATTGATGATGGTTGATTTTTATAAGGCTGAATAATGAACATGAGTTATAATACATATTTAATAATAAAAAGCAACATTTAGTGTTACCTGGGACAGGAGATTCCAGAATGTGGGACCAATTTCTGGTGCTTATGCCTCATACACACGACCAGTTTACCCGTCGGGAAAACTGCCATGACAACTTTTGGACAGGAAAACTGCCCAAAAGGTATGCTCCATCGCAGTTTTCCCAACAGGAAAACCGCTAGGAATCCAGGCAGGAAAAATGAGAACATGTTCTCATGTTTTTAACCTCCCTGGCGGTATGATTCTTTAAGATTTTAGGTGCTAAAAGCGGTACCATTATTTGCAAGGGAATTTGGCGTTTTATACTGTAGGCTTGTAATTCTTAGGAATAACTCACTTAAATCTATTCAAACAAGAGTCTAATAGGCATCCCGGGTATGATTTTTTTTTTTTTTTTGACACAGTAAAAATTATAATATAATAAATAATTATAAAAAATGATCACAAATGATAATATAATTATAGTAAAAATTATTCAATAAGGCTGTAATCAAATCAAAATCACTGAAATTTGCTCAGTTGCAGAATTTTTGCTGTCATTTTTTTTTTTTTTTATGATACGATATTTCCCCATAAATCGCTATCGCTAAATTCTGCAAGTGATTCTGATTTATTATCGCTGTTTTTTAGCTGCTCTAAAACAATTTTTGCCATAAAGGGACACTTTTGGTTGCTATGGGCAATCTACAGTTTGCAGGGAGAAAGAAAAGTTTTTATTATACAAAATGACATGTAGTGTACAGGGCAGACCACTAGGGACATGGGGGGTGTGTATTTTTTACATACAGTACTGTAATCTATAAGATTACAGTGTACTGTATGTCATAGTGTTTGTTTACTTTTTTACAATTTGGCGACCGTTCCCCCCCCTACGTCGCGACGCTCGCAGGGAAGGGAATCTGGCGGAACACACAGCATCAGGCGGACATCCGGCCGCCGAGTACTGCGGGGATTCATCGCTGGATCGCAGAGAAAAGGTAAGTAAACTTTTTCTGCATCCAAAAGCGTGCCACACGCCGTGCTCACATCGCCAGGGAGGCTAGTCTGACCGGCGATCCAGCGGGAAACCCCCGCCAGGAATCGCCAGGCAATTTTTTGGGGAAAAATGAAAAATGCACCCCGAGCGTGACTCGGGGTTACCGCTTCTGGCACTGAATGTTAACCCCGAGTCACGCTCGGGAATACCGCCAGGGAGGTTAAGCCGGGAGTTTCCCTATGGGAAAAACTGTGGTGGAGCAGACACACGGCCGGGTTTTCCAACCAAAGCTCTCATGGCAGCTTTCCTGTCGGGAAACCCGGCCGTGTGTAGGGGAAAAAGCTACTGAGCAGGTTCTCAGTTTTCCCCTCGGTTTTCCTGGCAGACTTTTTACCGTTGGGAAAACCGATCGTGTGTACAAGTCATTACAGTATATGATTTGCCTGAGAAAATAAGCAAAGCACATTCTCATGTGTGTCCTATGAGGCAACCAGTGACTATATGCATAAGTTATGGACAATGAAATTTAAGTGCTGTGTTTTCTTCTACTCAGGGGATCCTCTTGTGCCTTCAATTAATGGTCTTGAGTCACTTATCCAACTGCCATATGGATGTGGAGAGCAAAACATGATACACTTTGCACCAAATATATATATTCTACAATATTTAATTGCATCTAAAAAGATAACTGAAGATATCAGAGCAAGATCTATAGACTTCATGCACACAGGTAAGTTCTTTCCCAATTGCCTTGAAAACATTAAAAAAAAAATCTCGGATAAATGAATGCAGATGAGTAAAATACTAGGGTTGTCCCGATACCACTTTTTTAGGACCGAGTACAAGTACCGATTTTTTCATGTACTTGCCGATACCGAATACCGATACTTTTTTTAAATGTCATGTGACAGTTTTCAAACCACAATACAGACTAAGGATATTTTCTTTAGAATTATGAAGAACATTAACTCAAGACATTATAAAACAATAAACATTAGTAAAAATTAATAAAAATGTTTTATTTTCTTGTCACACAGTAGTAAAAAACTCAAAGAACAGAACATGTTGATAAATACAAAAAAAGTATTCTATTTAGGTATCGGGAGCATTTGCGCGAGTACAAGTACTCCCGCAAATACTCGGTATCGGTCCCGATACCGATACTAGTATCGGTATCTGGACAACCCTATAAAATACCATTAATATATTCTATTGTCAGTAGTGTCTTTGCATGGATATAAAAGTTACAGTCTGAGAAAGTCTGTGTCACTAGCATATGATAGGAACTGGCATATATAATTAGCGATAATGAAGTCTACACATTTGAAGCACATTATGGTGCTTAAAGGGAACAGTAAGCTTGTCTATGTGGTAGTACAAGCACATCCCAGTGCATGAACAAACAGTTATTATTTGATTACAGTGACTGGTGATGTAACACACAAAAAAAGTGGTCAGGTCCCATTCTTGCTTCTCAGTCTGTAGCCAGCAGGGAGGCAGGGGATGCGGAAATGATGGACTATATGGTGTTTATGATGATGATAAAAAAATAAAAAATAAATACAATAATAGCCACTGCATGCATATAGCATCTAGGATAAATTGTCAGAAATTGAAAAATTGATCTGTTGGCAGAGACTGCCAACAAAATGGTCATGGCGCATGGTACACTTTTACAAACACCAGTTTCTTGATTATATTACATGGAAGAAAATTGTAAATTCCTGGAGTAGAAATTTAAATTGTGTAATAGCACTAATTGCCTGGAAAATAAAACAATGAATGGATTCTTTGCAGGTTACCAAAAGGAATTAACATATAAGCGATCTGATGGTTCCTTCAGTGCTTTTGGAAATGCTGACTCCTCTGGAAGCACATGGTGAGTGGCACAACAGTTTATGTGTCTATTTCTATGTGTGATAATATTGCACTTACAGTTAAAACTATGCTAATTGTAAACTTATGCTTAAAGTATAACTAAAGGCATTTTTTTTCTCTTTTTTAGTTTTGGATAGAGAGGAGAAGGTTTAGGACCCCTGTCAGTTTTTCAGTTTTTATTGCGGCCTGTGTCCCCATTAGAGAGTTTTACCTCTTGATTTGTCCTGTTTACCATTATCAATGAGAGTGAAAGTAAGTCCCAAATTTCGGGTCGTCCCCAAAAAAGTAATAGAGGGGACATTTTGCAATGGGACACTAGTTCTGGTGACCTGGGGTCCCCCAAGAGATTCCATTAAGTTCCAGGGATTTCCTTTCACTTCCTATGTTGGCTATTGGACCAGAAATAAAGGTAAATCTCCTCAATGGGACTCAGATGGCATAAAAATCTGACTGGGGTTATAATCCTCCCTTTCTCTATCCCCCCAAAAAATAAAAGTTTTTCCTACAGTTCTGCTTTAATTGATACATCTGTAGTTTTAAAGCAGAACTTTACCCAAAAGGGGAAGTTACACTTTAAGACCTCCTCTCGTGTTCTTCTTTAAGAAATGGCACTTTTGGGGGGAAAAAAACAGGGGATCCGAGCAGAAGTTATCCTCTCCCTTCATCCTAGCAGTCTTCTGGGACATGTCACAGGTCCCAGACTACTTCATGACCATTCACAATATGCAGTGTGCCTCACGTAGGCTCAGTGGGCACTCGGCTGTGAAGCTGTCACAGCCGGGTGCTCACAGTTAACATGCCGGGGACTGAAGACGGGTGGCTCTCTAGTTTTTTTTAGCTGCTGACTTAAAATGTTTACAAATTTCACTAGAGCTCCTCTTTAACATTATTTTTTTTCCATAATACAGTATATAGTAATGTATTCTTAATTTCCTCCCTGTATTTTATTTTCCAGGCTCTCTGCTTTTGTGTTTAGATGCTTCCTTCAGGCTCAGAAATTTATGTACATAAGTCCCTCAGTCTTAGATGACATAGCACTGTGGTTTGTTCAGTACCAGAATATGACCACTGGTGTATTTATTGAGCCTGGCGAGGTGATAGACAAGAAACTTCAAGGAGGAGTGGACAGTCCAGTCACACTAACTGCCTACATACTGATCTCACTTTTGGAGGATAATAAATACAGGGTAAGTTTTATATGCACATAAGCTTGGAAGTGCTTTTAATAGGTAAATGAGAAATTCTTGACATAATTTATTTTTATTGATTGTTTTTATGCACTGGATTGTATTATTACCCTATTATATTTTCATCTGTTTGAGATTATTTATTCACAATGATTTGTTGCAGGTAATAACAGTAGCGTCCCTGTAACAGACCGATATACGTTTTTCTTATTGTGACAATTCGTTGTTTTGTGTTTTCTTGTAGCAACTCTACGACATGAACATTCAGAAAGCTGTTCAATATATTGAAAATAAATTTGATGAAGGAATTCCCTCTACCTATACCTTGTCAGTTGTTGCATATGCCTTAACACTGGCTAACCGCACCAAAGCAGAGGTTGCTTTGAACAAGCTCAATTCAATGGCGATCACTGCAGGTAAATACATATAGTAAATTGTATTACTATTATTCTGAATGGAAAAGCCACTTTTTATCACAGGACCTTTGGGTGGGTAAATAAGCTGCAAAAATGGTTGGTTGCAATTTTTTGTTTCTACTCTGTATTTTTTCATTATTGTATTCAGAGGTTGGATTGGACAATACCCCTCCAGCAAAACCATACATTAGAAATGCCACTTGCATTATATGTATTACAGTTGTTGCTATCTCCTCGCTCAGACTGATTGAAAGGGCAGCTATGTGAAGTAATCTAAAGAGAGTAATCAGCAATTCAGTATCATCAATCCTCTCTAAACTGAGGAAAACTGATTTCTGATGGATTGCTGCCCACATTATATATAGTTGGAATCTTACTTAACTCTACATTTAGTATTAGGAGAATTATAAACATACAGATAAGCACTGTGTTTTCTTCATTTGTGGACTACTTACATAAGAACATGGGAAGGTCTGTTTATAGTTCCTTATTACCCTTCAGTCAACAGGACAGGAAGTGTGAAAGGAAACCTCTGCCAGACTTTTATTGCTGGGGGATTTAATCTTATTTCCAGGTAGGGTTGCCACCTTTTCTTCAAGCCAATCCCTAAGGCCTCGTACACATGACCGAGGAACTCGTCGTAAATGAAACATCGTTTTCCTCGACGAGTTCCTTGTTAGGCTTGTCGAGAAACTTGACAAGCTTTCTTTGCGTACACACAGTCAAGACCAAATATCGTTGTTCTCAAACGCGGTGATGTACACCACATACGACGGCAGGGGAAGGTCGATTCCACTGGCACAACCCTTGGGGCTGCTTTTGCTAATCTCATGTTACTGCGTGTTAGTAAAAGTTTGGTAAGAGATGATTTGCACTTTTCAGTCTGTTACAGCGTGACAAATGTGCTATCTCCATTACAAACGCTACTTTTACCGAAGGTGTGCTTCCGTCTCATACTTTATTCTGAGCATGCGCAGATTTCTAAGCATACACACAAACGTGTTTCTCGTCGAAAACCAGCCCGACGAGGAACACAACGAGGAAATTGAGACTCCCGACGAGGAAAAAGGGAAATTGTTCTCTTTTTTCTTGTCGAGTTCCACGTCAGTTTTCTCGATGAAAAGCATACACACAACCGTTTTCCTCGGCAAAAAAGCTCTGCCACCAAGTTTCTTGATAGATTCTGTCGAGAAAAACGGTCGTGTGTATGAGGCCTCACACTTTAGTGGCCTGGGACACCTTTGGGTGCCCCAAGGAGAGTAGTAATGCAGTGCGCATAATGTGCCACAGCGAACAGTAGGTGTAGCCAAATTGCTCTTGCTGACATCATCACCCTGCCCCCCCCAGTGATGCCAAACCTGCCCCTAGACAGTTGCCCACAGCTCTCGGATAGCAACAGATATGTGTATGACTATCTTGGTTACTTGGGGAGCCACAGCCCAGTCTGAATAATGTGTCCGGGTTTCAGTCTGCCTGGGTAAATCCCAGACAGATGGCAACCAAGGTCAGAAAATATTTGTAAATGTTAGGAGAAATCTTCGCTGTGTGTAAAAAGACAGCAATAAAAACTTGGGAGAGCTTCAAATCCCTTGTTACTGTATTCAGAATAAAATGAATTACATTAGCTTGGAATACAATTCACAGCCCATGAAAAATGCCTGCGTGTGTACATGTTTGTGTTTTTAATGCTTTTACTCCAGCTATGTGATATTAAATATAAAGAGTACTAACATTGTGCAAAACTATTTAACTCTTTAGGAGAGCTGAAGTTCTGGTCTTCGTCGCCATCTGCAACAACCAATTACTACTGGAAGCCAAGAACAACAGATATTGAAACTACAGCTTATGCCTTGCTTTCCTTTATTGAACAGAGGAGGTTTTCAGATGCTCTTCCTGTGCTAAAATGGCTGACCCAACAAATGAGCTCTCTTGGGGGCTATGAGTCAACTCAGGTAAAAATGTAAATTAAATTGAAACTAAGGTATAAAACAAAAAAAAATCTCATGATGCAGTCTGTCAGCTTTTTTTTCTATTTAGTTAAAAATGATATCCTGAAATAAAATAAAAAAACGGTTCCTATAACTGGTTTGAGGCAGGGTTCACACCTCAGATGGATGGGTCCGGTGCATTCCTGTTCTCAGTTCCAGGGACGTATCTGCCTTGCCTAAATTCGGCCCTGAAACAGAACTAAAGACTCACAGCACTCCTGGAGCTGCAATGGAGATATGTGAACCGGTTCCATAGAGAGACGGTCACAATCTCCTGTCATGTAAATGTGATAGAAAGGAATATTAGGAATATGAAGTGTTGGAGTAACAGATGCTTTAATGCTTTTTATGCATTAAGGTGGAAAAACACCCCTCTACCTGTTTCCAACCTAAGCAATTACCTAAGTCATCTCACCAATTCATCGCTGTTTTGGCTGCAGCACCACACTTCCCTCTTCTTGGTCTCACAGGAGTCACAAGCAGCAGCAGAAGCCAGAATCTCTTGCTGCTGTCAGTCCAGCTCCTGTGAGAATGGGTGTTGGCATGGCTTACCAGTAGGGTATGTGTCTATGGATGCACAAAGCTCAGCTTGAGAGTACACCCGCACAGGTGCACCCTTAGCACACAGCTTCTAAGGAGCAGAGAGTGCCTGCGGGGGGACTTCAAGTGGAGATAAGGGACTGCTCTGTGCAATAGCATTGCACAGAGCAGGAAAGTTTAACATTTTTTTTATTTTTTATTTAAAAAAACTTTACAATCACTTTATTTTGTTGTGCAAGATTAAAACCAGACATTTTTTGTTCATAATTTGCTAAACATTTAATTCTTATGACTTTACAGGATACAACTGTGGCCCTGCAGGCTCTGTGCAAGGCTTTGGAGCTTTTTTCCCCTAAGGATACATTGCTTACTGTGTCTATTTCTGGTTCAACTGTGAAAATTCCAAAACGATTTTATATCACCAATGACAATTTACTTTTGCTACACAGACAGCAGGTAGGGATGCATTTTAATTACAGTAAATAGAATGCTATGTTTTTCCTACATTATGTTAATACATTCTAAATTATCAACATGTGTATGTGCTCACATGCCTGTTTATTTGTCCCTGAAACTTGATTTATTTTGTTTGTGATATAATATTCTGGAATTTTCCTTATCTATTAGATTAAAGTCTCCAGCTCTTTGTCAGTCACATCCACTGCTGTTGGAAAAGGAGTAGCTATTGTACAGGTAAGATCATTTGTAACTTGTTGCCCAGTTTTTGTATTTTTTCATCTTCTGCATTTAATCATTTCAGTTGAGGCTCGGTTCACATATATGCAAATCAGATGCTTTTTGAACTGCATTCAAATCACATAACATGTGAACCAGTCTTGCTTTCAATAGAGCCAGTTTACGGTGCGTATTAAAAAAGGGTCATGTGTGTTTTTCAGTCCGGTTCAGCTGCGATTTAAGTGTCAAATTCGCACCTAAATCTCTCCTGAACTGCTGAATAGAAACCACACAGGACTATGCACAGAAACCAACCCTGCATATATGTGAACCCAGCCTAAAGTGGACCCTTACAAGTCTGCATAAATACAGTATTCATATCCTTTGAAAGATTTCTACATTTTGTCATGTTACAACCAAAAACGTTAATATATTTTATTGGGATTTTATGTGATAGACCAAAACAAAGTGGCACAAAATTGTGAAGTGGAAGGAAAATGCTAAATGGTTTATCAATTTTTTTTACTAATAAATATCTGAAAAGTGTGGCACACATTTATATTCTGCCCCATTTACTCCTAAATAAAATCTAGTGGAACCATTTGTCTTCAGAAATCACCTAATTAGTAAATAGAGTCCACCTGTGTAATTTAATCTCAGTATAATTACAGCTGTTTTGTGAAGCCCTCAGATGTTAGAGAACAAACAGCATCATGAAGGCCAAGGACCTCACCATACATGTCAGGGATAATGTTGTGGAGATGTTTTAAGCAGGGCTTGGTTATAAAAAAAATCCCAAGCTTTAAACATCTCACGGAGCACTGTTAAATCCATCATCCGAAAATGGAAAGTGCATGGCACAACTGCAAACCTACCAAACATGTCCGTCCACCTAAACTGATAGGCTGGACAAGGAGAGCATTAATTATGGAAGCAGCCAAGTGGCCAATGGTTACTCTGGGGTAGCTGCAGAGAACCACAGCTGAGGTGGGAGAATCTGTCCACAGGACAACTATTAGCCGTGCACTTCACAAATCTGGTCTTTATGGAAGAGTGGCAAGAAGAAAGCCATTGTTGAAATAAAGCCATAAGAACCCTCATTTGCAGTTTGCGCAAAGCCATGTAGGGGACACAGCAAACATATGGAAGAAGGTGCTCTGGTTATGTGAGACCAAAATTTTACTTTTTAGCCTAAAGGCAAAATGCTTAACATTGCATAGCACCCTAAACACACCATCCCCACCGTAAAACATGGTGGTGGCAGCATCATGTTGTGGGGATGGTTTGCCTTAGTAGGGAGAGGGAAGATGGTCAGAGTTAAAGGGAAAATTGATGGAGCCAAATACACGGCAATCTTAGAAGAAAACCAGTTGGAGTCTGCAAAAGATTTAAGACTGGGGTGGAGGTTCACCTTCCAGCAGGACAATGCCCCTAAATATACAACCAGAGCTAGAATGGAATGGTTTAGATCAAAGCATATTCATGTGTTAGAATGGCCCAGTCAAAGTCCAGACCTAAATCCAATCGAGAATCTGTGGCAAGACTTGAAAATTCCCGCTCACAAACTCTCTCCATCCAATCTGACAGAGCTTGAGCTATTTTGCAAAGAAAAATGGGCAAACATGTCACTCTCTAGATATGCTTCTAGAGACATCCCCAAAAAGACCTGCAGCTGTAATTGCAGCGAAAGGTGGATTTACATAGTATTGACTCAGGGGGGCTGAATACAATGGAACACCACACTTTTCAGATATTAATTTGTAGAAATTATTTGAAAACCATTTATAATTTTCCTTCCACTTCTGAATTATGTGCCACTTTGTGTTGGTCTATCACATAAAATGCCAGAAAAATATTTATGTTTTTGGTTGTAACATGACAAAATGTGGAAAGATTTTAAGGGGTATGAATAATTTTTCAAGGCACTCTATATTGCTGACATGTCATACATAAAGCCACGGTTATCTTTTTCAAAAATGCTGTAGCTCTTGTTATTAAAAATAAGTCCTCAAGTTCCAGATTTTGTCCAGATTGAGATGATGAGATCAGTCAGCTGCAGGCAGGAAAAAGCATTCCCTTAGGCCTCGTATACACAACCATTTTCCTCGACAGAATCCATCAAGAAACTTGGTGGCAGAGCTTTTTTGCAGAGGAAAACGGTCGTGTGTATTTTTTCCGTCGAGAAAACGGACGTGGAACTCGACAAGAAAAAAAGAGAACAAGTTCTCTTTTTCCTCGTTGGGAGTCTCAATTTCCTCGTTGTGTTCCTCGTCGTGCTGGTTTTCGACAAGAAACACGTTCATGTGTATGCTTAGAAACCAGCGTATGCTCAGAATAAAGTATGAGACGGGAGCGCATCTTCGGTAAAAGTAGCGTTCGTAATGGAAATAGCACATTTGTCATGCTTTAACAGACTGAAAAGTGCAAATCGTCTCTTACCAAACTTTTACTTAACACGCAGTAACATGAGATTAGCAAAAGCAGCCCCAAGGGTGTCAGTGGAGATCCCCTTTGTCTTGACGTGTTGAGGCACCGCATGAGAACGACGAGATGTCTTGACGTGTGTACAAAGAAAGCTTGTCAAGATTCTCGACAAGCCTAGCAAGAAACTCGTCGAGGAAAACGATGTTTCATTTACGTCAAGTTCCTCGGTCATGTGTACGAGGCCTAAGGCCGTACACACGAGAGAACTCGACGGGCAGAACACATGTCCGCCCGTCGAGGTTCCTCTGGCCGTCGAAATCGACTGCAACACTTCTTCCAGGCGGGCCATCGAGCAAATAGAGAGCGTGTTTTTTTGTAGGTTCCCGCGGGAAGCTCGCCGAGGTGTACCACGGCCGAGGTCCTCGTGGAATGCGCTTCCAGGGTTCTCGCTGGTTTCCAGCGAGAACCTGTTTGTACACGGCCTTAACTTCTTACGCAACACTTTTGTTTTTTGTATTAGGCCTCGGGGATGTACTTCTTACGTTATTTCTGTACTGTTAACTTACATACATAAGGCTCAATTCACAACACCAGAATTATGTTGGCCATACACCATACGAAAAATTGGCTTTTCAGACAGTTCTTTGGTTTTTCGGCCAGTTAATGGGCACAAAATCGATAATCATTGGGACATTTTTGAGCTGAAAAAACAAAGAACAAGTTTGGAAATTTTCTGCCGAACGAACAATAAATTGAAAGGTTAATGTGTTCCCTGTCGGCACTGTCTGCACTAGGTATATGTAAAAAAAAAAGAACACTAAATGCATTCATTTATGTCCATTGAGTCATTACATGATGGTACTATCGGTTGCGCTCATGGTTGAAAATATTCGAAAATGGGTTTGGCCGATTTTTCGTATAGTATATGGCCAGCTAAAAAGCGACAGTTATTTTCAGTGGAGTCCAATGAAATTTGAATATTACAGTCACTTGGCTAATTTACAGAGCCTTATCCTTGTGTAAAAGTAGAGATAAACATACCTTTCCTTCAGCGGTCCCTGTCTCTTGCTGGCATCTTCTTCTAGGCGCCGATCTTTGACTGTCTTGGCCAGCATGGGATGATGTCACTTCTACACATGCACTGGTTTCAGTCCTCCCGAAACATAGGGACAATGCCAGCGATGTATGTTAAACTGTGCATGTACAGCCCAGTTTACAGTACATGCCAGAGAACATTACAAGCAATTACGAGGTGTAATTTATTGCATGTATCTTCTGCAATAAAAAGTCTGCCTTCTCGCAGTGCGGTGCAAATCACATCTGATATTAGACATCGCTGCATTGTGAACCGGCATTGTGAATTGAGCCTGATATAATAAAAAAAAATTTGATAGGAGAATGCATTTTGGAATAGTGTTGTGATTATATTACAGTACCTGACATGTTTCTTGATATTTTATTACAGTTTAATGTACTGTATAACAGGAAGACATTATCAAGGCGCAGAAGAAACACTCCAGTGACAGAAGCGTTCACATTAGATGTAAATGTGGAAGAAAATACAAACAGCATTAATGTACTCTCTGTGGACATATGTACAAGGTAGGGAAGATCACCCACTTGTTATCATTTAAATTTATGGAGTTTACCATAATTGGACCTATTGTATGAATTACCTAATACATTGTTATGTGAATTTTAATGCTGCTTTATTATTGACAGTATATACATTTGTATCTGTCCACAGCTACCAGGGAATGGGAAACAAGAGTGGTATGGCACTTCTAGATGTTGGTTTCCTGAGTGGATTCACATTGAAAACTAAAGATTTTACCAGACCAACATCTCTGAAGCTGGTGGAACCAAAAAAAGACAGAGTTTATCTGTATTTTGATTCAGTAAGTTTAAAAATTAATTAATTATATATCTTTTTTTTTTTAAATAAGAAAATGGCCAGACGTGCCTGTTAAATACTGTATAAGCAGGACATAAAAAGATTTTTTTTTTTTAATTAATAAATATGTTACCTGCTCTGTGCAATGATTTTGCACAGAGCAGCCCCAATCATCCTCTTCTGGGGTCTTCCACCGGCACTCTAGGCTCCTCCTCTTTTCCAGGCGTCAACATAGGAAGCCACTTCTTATGGTGGCACATGCGTAGGCTCAATTCCTTGCTACTCTCCGTTTGTCCATTGACACACACAATGCGGTTTGGCCCCCCACTGCCTTGTCACTGGATTTGATTGACATGAGCAGGAGTCAATGGCTTCCCCTGCTTTCACTGAGTCCAGCGAGGAGGGAGACAGAGAGAAAGCAGTGCTGCTGCTTTTAGGAAATTAAGTATTTGGGGGAGGGGAGGGGACTTGAGGGGAGCTGACAATAGAAGGTTGTTTACCTTAATGCAGAGATTGTATTAAGGTGAAAAACATTCAGCCTTTACAACCACTTTAACAATTTCTCTTATGTCATAAATCCACTCATTACTGTACCATTGCTGACACTTTATATAAGGACCACAAGTATATTTTATATAGCTAGTATGCTTTTTAACATAAAATACTACAGCTTTAGAAAAAATAGTTTAATATCATTTAGTTAACCCATTACCTATGTTGGTTGCACAAAATAAGCAGTGGATGAGGCAAATGCCATTTAGAGCCTTTAAAATTACATCTGTGGTCTCTGGCTTGGTGGCTGTACTTCCCCTGCTATGTGGTATGAAGATGTGCTCTGCTGGTGGAGAAAAATCTACCAGTGGTCTTTTTAGTTGATTATGATAAACTACCATGCAATGTCTTTATTTGAAAATATTCTTATGTATAAATAAATTCAATCCTCTCTCTATATTTTTTTTTTTACCAGCTGACCAATGAGAAGCTTTGTTTATCAATTCCAATGGTTCGTTTTGCCATGGTAGCGGGTTCTGAAGATGCTGTTATCAAAGTCTATGACTATTACAGCCCAGGTAGGTGCTATCAAATGAATTATTTCTGAGATTTTTTTTAAACTTTAAAGGCCCACCTTTTGTAAGTGCAGCAACCCTGATTGGTTTCCACTTAATAATTATTTGGGAGTAATTAAAGCCTGCAGAGCATTGTACCCATGATCAGTTCTTGCAAAGCTATCCTTTAGCCTCAAATCCATAAGGAGGTACAGACCTGGCTGGAAGAGGTAAGGCTGAACTACAGATTAGTGAGGCAGGAGGGATCACTGTCACCTTCTACACATACCCCATCTACTGCAGTAGGATATAGGACTTGTATGATTTTCATGTAAACAACACGGATGAGGTGGTTGTGTGCATGGAGACAAGCACAGCTGCGCTAAATAAAATAAAAAAATTAAAAGCAAGAAGGAAGGTTTTAGGGATGGTATATTCGACCATGTTTAAAGTGGATGTAAACCCGATTCATGAAATTTGAGCTGGGCACATATATCTGCAGTATTTTGTTATCTCTTTTAACCTCCCTGGCGGTATCCCCGAGCGTGACTCGGGGTGGGTTTTTCTGCTAAGAACGGTATCCCCGAGTCACGCTCGGGGTAGCCATGCAGAGCCTGCAGCGCGCGCTGGCTTACCTTTTTCCTGGATCCAGCGATGCATCCCCGCTGTGTGAGCGAGCGGGTGCTTCGCTTGATTCACACAGCGTCCCCGTGTGCCGCCGATCTCCGTTTCCTGCGACGTTACGACGCACGGAAGCGGAGAACGGCGCCAAATTCAAAAAAGTAAACAAACACTTTACATACAGTATACTGTAATCTTATAGATTACAGTACTGTATGTAAAAAATACACACCCCCCATGTCCCTAGTGGTCTGTCCAGTGTCCTACATGATCTTTTATAAAATAAAAAGTGTTCTTTCTGCCTGGAAACTGTAAATTGCCCATAGCAACCAAAAGTGTCCCTTTATGTCAAAAATGGTTTTAGATCAGCTAGAAAACAGCGATAATAAATTTTAATCACTTGCAGAATTGAGCGATAGCGATTTGTGGGGAAATTCGTCATAAAAAAATAAAATAATGACAGCGACAATTCTGCAACTGAGCAAATTTCAGTGTTTTTGAGTTGATTACATTATTGAATATTTTTTATTATAATTACATTATAATTTGTTATAATTATTTATAGTTTTTTATTATATAAAAAATTATGATTTTGTTTTTCAAACTTTATCATACCCGGGATGTCTTGTTTGGACAGATTTAAGTGAGTTATTCCTAAGAATTGCATGCCTACAGTATAAAATGCCAAATTTCCATGCAAATAATTGTACCGCTTTTGGTACGTAATTCCAGACAGAATCATACCGCCAGGGAGGTTAATGAGCTAAGTCTTATAGCTCTCTTCTGAACGATTCCTCTGTTATCAGCCTGAGAATTCCTGACATATTTTTTGACTTTTTAGACAAAAGCAGCCAAAATCATTTGTTAAAGGAGGTTGCTAAAATAGATTAGCAGAGGGCAGCTCCTATTACAAAACAGCTCTGAGAGTCACTGACTATGATGACATGGGGTGTGTGCATTTCCTATCTTGGCCGTATGTCCAGACATCACACTCTGTGTTAACCAGGAAGAGAAAATACCCAAACAGGATCTGAACTTTCTAAACAGTATATAAATGTGAAGACAGCAGATATACATATAAAACCTATGTAGGGAGATTTGGTTAATCTATGTGTATTATCTGAGGCTTTTCACTTCACTGGGTTTACATCCACTTTAATGTTAAACCCTAAATATTGGTATGACGTAAATCATAAAATAAAATGTGGACTTAGCCTTTTAGTGTGAAAAAAAAAAAAGATAAGAAGGAAACAGAGAAAGCACACACACATTTTTGGTAGACAGAAGCTGTAAAAAAAAAAAAATTACAAACAGAAAAGCAGGTCCTAGTTAATGTTTTTTTTATGAGTCTTTTTTAAACTAAACTTACAGAAATGTCTAGTTTAAACAAATGGCAAGCAGATCCTTTTTCAAGTTGTCACTTAGGAACTTCAATATAAAAAGTTGTGCGGAAAAGAAAATTTATTGTGGCCCAGAGCGAAAAAAAAAACATTTGTGGCCCAGAGCAACCAGTCACATTCTGTGTGCTGCTAGATTACAATTGGAAGGTGGTACTTTGGACAACATAATATGTTTTCGCTAGTAAACTTTTAATATGTAATCCCCTAAGGCCGCGTACACACGATCGATCAAAACCGATAAAAAGGGACTGAAGGTCCGTTTCATCGCTCCAAACCAATCGTGTGTGGGCCCCATCGGTCAGTTATCCTTCGGTCAAAAAAAAGAGAACTTGCTTTAAAATTTAGCCGATGGACGTCTAACCGATAGGTCAAAACCGATCGTTAGTATGCAAAAGCATCGGTTAAAAAGCAGCGCATGCTCAGAATCAAGTTGACGCATGCTTGGAAGCATTGAACTTTTTTTCAGCACGTCGTTGTGTTTTACGTCACCGCGTTTTTATACGATTGGTTTTTTAACCGATGGTGTGTAGGCACATCAGACCATCAGTCCTTCGGACCGTTCTCATGGGGGGGACTGATCGTGTGTACGTGGCCTAAGAAGCCTTTTGCGCTCAGAGCTGCTTCCATGCCTAACAAACACTGCCAATTGAAAATATAAGAGCAGTTACCCAGCAGTTTAGATGCTTTCCAATGGTTTAAATGTGTTATGTTTTATTATATAGCCCTGCCACAGCATTCTTCAAGATTTCCAGACACTTCTCCGATTCTGTGAATGCTTGTACACTGATCATGAACTTTTGATTATGAGGGTTAAATACAAATCCCACTACAAATTCTGTTTTAAGTCAATACTAAAATTAGGTATCGTATTTCGCAGTGTACAAGGCTACCGAGTGTATAAGACGACCCCTTAAATTTACAGTTTTTTAAGATTTCTTGCCTGTACTCACTGTATAGGATGACCCCCCTCCAATGCTTCAAACACTCCATATTTCTTCCTTCTGGAGCCATATTCTTTTTCATTCTTACTGGAGCTGGAGCCAATCACGGTGAGCGATGTATTATATTAATGAATACAAAGCCTGTTTGAATTGGCAGGGGCTATAACATCATCAGCCCACGGCTCTCTAAATCTCAAAGCCAATCCGAGCAGGCTACTGTATGTAGCCTGCTCGGATTGGCAGAGGTTGTTACTCCAATCCGAGCAGGCTCTGTATTCAATTGAATACGTTGCTCATCGGGATTGGCTAAGTGGTATATACTGTATATAGCAGAAGCTACATACAGTATTACCGCACATCCAGCAGGCATCCGAGCAGCTGAACCGGTGTATAAGATGACTCCTACGCGGGAAAATACAGTACTGTAGGTACCACCAGTATAATGTTTTTTTTAGACTGTTTTCTTATGTGTTTCAATCACAATTTGGTAGCATTGCTTGTTAAGTTAATTAAGTTGCTAGAGTAGTGGTCTAAGGAAAGGTGTGATTTTTTAGCAAACGTTCAGTAAATATAGGGAATCATTTATATGAAACATCTTTCATAGATGAATGTCATTAAAAGGTATACTTATACAGCTAAATGTTGTGGCCATTTTTAGTTGCACTAACAATCAATTTAAATGTCTATTCATCCAAAGATTACTGAATGATTATACATAGTGTTTAGTTTCTGCAACTGAAATCATTATTTAAAAAGTCACTGTTGTGGACTTCACAAGGCAAAATGCATTATATAACACAAAAATACTGTGGTTTGTTTGATTTTATAACTAGCTTCAGTGTTTTTAAATTAATATAGGAAACACTACCATCTGAAATAATAAGGCTTACCTGTAGGTATAAAGAATATCTCCTAAACCTGTACGGTTAAAGAGATATTCCCCCCGCAATGCGCTGCTGATTTCAGTGGCGCATGCGCTGCGGGGATCCCCGGCTAAAGGGGCGACGTCATCGCCGCTCCAGCCAATCACAGCGCTGGAGCGGCGATACCCGGAAGACACGCCGGAGCAAGATGACTTCTCGCTTGGCGTGGACCAGGTAAGTTCTCTTCACCTCGTTTTAAGGTAAGTATTTCATAATGAGCTAGTATGCGGTGCATACTAGCTCATTATGGCTTTTCCTTTACAGGTGTAACAAAAAAAAAACAGGGTATACAACCGCTTTAAACTTGGGGTGCACCCAATGTTACTGGGGGAGACCAGCAGTGCTAATATAAAATAAAAAAAAATATCTAATGAAAAACAGCAGCAATTTTTTAAAATATAGTGTTTTAGCAAACTAAGGGAACTATTTACCAATGCTTTTACCCAACATGCAACAACTGTCACCTTAGACCAGGGATATGCAATTAGCGGACCTCCAGCTGTTACAAAACGACAAGTCCCATCATGCCTCTGCCTTTGGGTGTCATGCTTGTGGCTGTCAGAGTCTTGCTATGCCTCATGGGACTTGTAGTTCTGCAACAACTGGAGGTCCGCTAATTGCATATCCCTGCCTTAGACAATCCAATTGAAAAATGTGTGACTCTTGTGTAAAGCATCGACTAATAGCCCCCTACATGTCATTCAGTTAAGGTTTACATGTCCCTAAATGTGTGTATTTCTTAAAAATAATATTTATTTTTTGTTTTTCAGAAATGACAGCAACAAGAACATACAATTCCCTAACCATGAGTCAAATCTCATCCTGTGACTACTGTGGATCAAACTGCAATCTGTGCAGATCTAATGTTCCAATGATTATGAAACCTCCAACAAGTAATGCTTACAGACCTGCAATGTCCATTCTTTGGCTCTATGTGATTCTTCTGTGCCAAGTTCTGTAAATATCACCAATGAAACACTGACACTTCATTATTCACTAGAAAATTCAATAACTGGGTCATGTATATACTCAAACTCCTATATGTCTTAATAGGTAGTGCTGTATTCTGTACCAGCAATGGCACCTCAATGTCATGCATATGGTGTCTCTTTGATAAAATGCTTGTAATTAATTTTAAGCCAAAAGGATGCTGGACATTTTACAGAGCATATTTTACTTTTACGTATGTATTTATTGTTCTGTTTGATAAGTGTATTTATTTATTTTTATATGTTAAATAACAAAGACAAGAGGCAAATCATAATGATTTTTTTTATCTGCTGTAATGTTTGTTTGCTAACGACAATATGAATAAATTGCCGGATTGTTCATTTTCTTGTTGATTCATATATCTAACTGTATATGGCCCTGGTGCCCAACTTGCAGCGCAGGGGGTCACATGTAGCCTTTTGGCACTTTTGTGTGATCCTTGGGGCCCTTGCAGAGGTGTATATAGTGAAAATGGCGCCTATGGCAAGCACTGAAACTGCGCCCCTGTCAAAACATAGGAAACCCGTCTTTCAGATAACCTTAACAAAAAAAAACAGTCAAGCTCTTTAATCTTTCAATTAACAAATTATGAATTGGCGCTACATAAAAATTACAACCGCAATTACACCGCTTGTTGCTTTTAGCAGGTGTTGTACACAATGACAGTGTTTACAAATTCAAATGAATGGCAGCGCTCTGCAAGCTCTCCAAAACTGTGTGCAGTGTGGTGTTCAAGGGGTTAAAGCGCAAAGTGTGGCAGAGATACGCCTTCTCACCACCTCTCAAATGCACGTGTGAAAGAGCCCTACATATTCCTGCATCATGTCAATGGTGAAGGGCAGCTCAAACAAAATGTCACGCCTTTTGCTGAACCACAAAAAAACAGCAGGTGTACATCACAGATCACCAAGTTGTCTCACAAAAATTGCATTTTTTCCAGTACATCTCAGCATATATGAAAGGTCCAGTTTTTTGAAAGCCAGACAGAGCAGACTTGCTATACTGTATGTACAATGTGCACTGTCCTGTGTAAAACATTTGCTCTTCCCTCTTTGGGTTCCAGAAGGATCAGCAAGGTGATCTCTATCCCAGTGTGCAGCATGAGCTGAACACACAGCTTAGCTTACACCAAGGATGGGGCACAGGAATTTTGGTGACTCTTTGCTATGACACAGCACCTTGGCATTGCAATTGGAGAGGGGGGCCTAGAATTGTGACATGAGGGGGTACCTGGGCAGTGTGATAGGTACCTGGGCACAGTGTGATGGGTACCTGGGCAGTGTGAGCAGAGAGGGAGGAGCTGGGCAGTGTGATATGGGGGGGGGTCCTTGTCCTTGGGCAGTGTGATGGGGGGGGGGGGGGTCCTTGTCCCTGGGCAGTGTGATAGGGGGGGTCCTTGTACCTGGGCAGTGTGATAGGGGGGGTCCTTGTCCCTGGGCAGTGTGATAGGGGGGGGGTGTTTGTCCCTGGGCAGTGTGATAGGGGGGTCCTTGTCCCTGGGCAGTGTGATAGGGGGGTCCTTGTCCCTGGGCAGTGTGATATGGGGGGGGGTCCTTGTCCCTGGGCAGTGTGATATGGGGGGGGGGTCCTTGTCCCTGGGCAGTGTGATATGGGGGGTCCTTGTCCCTGGGCAGTGTGATAGGGGGGTCCTTGTCCCTGGGCAGTGTAATAGGGGGGGGTCCTTGTCCCTGGGCAGTGTGATAGGGGGGTCCTTGTCCCTGGGCAGTGTGATATGGGGGGGTCCTTGTCCCTGGGCAGTGTGATGGGGGGGTCCTTGTCCCTGGGCAGTGTGATGGGGGGTCCTTGTCCCTGGGCAGTGTGATAGGGGGGGTCCTTGTCCCTGGGCAGTGTGATAGGGGAGGTCCTTGTCCCTGGGCACTGTGATGGGGGGGTCCCTGTCCCTGGGCAGTGTGATAGGGGGGGTCCTTGTCCCTGGGCAGTGTGATAGGGGGGGTCCTTGTCCCTGGGCAGTGTGATAGGGGGTCCTTGTCCCTGGGCAGTGTGATAAGGGGGGTCCTTGTCCCTGGGAAGTGTGATAGGGGGGGTCCTTGTCCATGGGCAGTGTGATGGTCCCTGGGCAGTCCTTGTCCCTGGGCAGTGTGATATGGGGGGGTCCTTGTCCCTGGGCAGTGTGATATGGGGGGGTCATTGTCCCTGGGCAGTGTGATATAGGGGGGTCCTTGTCCCTGGGCAGTGTGATAGGGTTCCATTTGTCCCTGGGCAGTGTGATAGGGGGAAGTCCTTGTCCCTGGGCAGTGTGATAGGGAGGGGTCCTTGTCCCTGGGCAGTGTGATAGGGGGGGGGTCCTTGTCCCTGGGCAGTGTGATATGGGGGGGTCCTTGTCCCTGGGCAGTGTGATATGGGGGGGGGTCCTTGTCCCTGGGCAGTGTGATGGGGGGGGGTCCTTGGGGGGGTCCTTGTCCCTGGGCAGTGTGGTAGGGGGGGTCCTTGTCCCTGGGCAGTGTGATATGGGGGGTCCTTGTCCCTGGGCAGTGTGATGGGGGGTTCCTTGTCCCTGGGAAGTGTGATATGGGGGGTCCTTGTCCCTGGGCAGTGTGATAGGGGGGGTCCTTGTCCCTGGGCAGTGTGATATGGGGGGGTCCTTGTCCCTGGGCAGTGTGATATGGGGGTCCTTGTCCCTGGGCAGTGTGATAGGGGGGGTCCTTGTCCCTGGGCAGTGTGATATGGGGGGTTCTTGTCCCTGGGCAGTGTGATATGGGGGGGTCCTTGTCCCTGGGCAGTGTGGTAGGAAGAGGGGGCAGAGTAACATAAGGACAGATTGTGACAGGAGGACACGTGGAGTTCACTCCCATGTGCATGGCACTGTGTCTTATGCTGAAGCCCTTCTATCACGCACAGTAATCACAAAGAATGCTCCGAATCCCCCCCCCTCCTGCTCGTCAGGTTGTTTCTCGTACTGTGGCTGACTTTGTTGGTCTCTTTGAAGATCTGTTTCTGGTTGGATGTCTGTAGATAAAAAACATGCTCTGTCCCATAGTTCTTCACTGACACCTCAACAATGTGCAGTGATCTGACAGGTTGCCGGCCAGACTCTGAAGAGGGAGGGGGCAGGGCTGAACTCACTCAGTTCACTTTGCTAGAGTCCCTCTTCTTCAGCAGCTTCTTCCTCAGCTTAAGCTGAGTTCTCTGTAAAGTCATCCAGGGCTGGGGTGCTCTCAGTGTCCACCAGACACTTCTTCTCCCCCCCTGCAGGGTCCTGGCTGACTGAGTTTGCATTGAGGGAGATGCTGGAATATATTTTCGGCAGTTCCTCAAGAAACAAAAGCCATGTCTCACAGCGCCCCCTGCATAAGTAGGGCCTATGGCACATGCTATGCCTGCCATACCCTGGATACGCCACTGGGCCCTTGCAATATTTCCCTATTGCCCTGTTATAACAAATAATTTTTAGTTGTTTCATGTAATATATCTCCAGTCTATGACTATCTCCTGAAGCATTTCCCCAGTCTCCATCAACTCCTTTAGCATGTTCACAGTCTCTGAAAGTCAACGGTAGCATGTCCACAGTCCCAGATCATCTCTGACCCTCTCCTGTACCAGGTTCCCAGTCTGTGACCATCTCCTTTACCATGTCCATAGTTTCTGATCATCTCCTGTACCATGCCCATAGTCTCTGACCCTATCTTGTATCCTGACTATAGTCTTTGACTATATCCTGTTGTGTCCTTTGTCTCTGACACTGAATATTCAATAAATGTAATGTGTGGTAGTGTACATCCATGATGTTGAGGGCTGTACCATATCAAGAAAGTTGATCACCACTGGTCTATGTCTATTCCAATTTAGATTAAAACAAGAGAAGACTCAAGCACCAAAATGAGATGCCCGGACCTAATGAGATGAAATTAAACCACATCCAAAGTTTACCTGTTTATGGTTCACTGCACAATTTCTGAATCACTTCACTTCTAAATATCCATATATAAGTAATGGACAATTCAAAATGCTTAAACATTAAAGTAGGAAAATAGGTAACACAATCAAATTATAGTAGAAAAATGTATGCTTGGACATTTAGCTAGTTAAAGACTTGGAAATGTCGTGTACCTCTAAAAACGCTTAGACTAAATACTTTGGACATACCCTGTACACCCAAGGCTTTCTCCCCTGTTTAATCCAGTGAAAGTGCTTCTATTGAATTATCCAATCATGTGATAGATGTGGTGGGAGGGTTTATACATTGTAGTGACAGGATATACCATCAAATATCTTGATATATCTTTGTATGCTTTAAAATAATTACTAGTCTGTTGGAGACATTCATCATAGTGGGAGAGGACGACCCAATATGAAGCAAACAAGAAAAAACTCACACGTTGCCAGATGACAATCAACTAAAAAAAGAACTGTGACAAGCACCCCAATGTGTTCCCACACTTTTTTTTTCTAACAGAGATGTGTTCCCACACTCTTAATAAAACAACAGAAAATGATGCTTCACTACCCCCTAAGTAATAAATAGTAATAATAAACATGCTACGCCCCCCCCTCCAAGTGAAATAAACAAAACCAATAACAATCCTCACAGGTAACTCTGTACACTAAAGAAAATAACACATTTACCATCAATCAATCTTCTGTGCAAAAAAAATCATGTGACGTAATGTGTAGGAACAGAAGTGGGTGCCATCATTTCCTGTGTAGACCAGAAGTTAGCAATGATCATATTGGTATTCTTTTTACCAGAGGGTTGACTGGATCTACTTGACAAGCTGAGTGGGCAGTATTGGAGTTGGATTGTAAAGTGTGATCTGACCATTGGGGGGACTTTGCTTAGGGTGAGTGTGCATGATGGCTGGTGGAATATCACAGTCACAGTTTGTTTAATAAAGCACGGTTGTGTATTGAATAAGCACCATTTTTCTACTTAAATATTTGGGGCCAGATTCAGATACAAAAATGTATCTATCCGGTGGCGTAGCGTATGCTGTTTACACTACGCCTCCGCAACTGTTATGGGCAAGTGCCTTATTCAGAAAGCACTTGCTCCATAACTTGCGGCGGCGTAGTGTAAAGTGTCCGGCGTAAGGGCGCCTAATTCAAATGAGTAATGTGGGGGCGTGAATCATCTAAATAAATCATGACCCCGCGCTATTTACGTATTTTCTGAACGTCGCATGCGCCGTCCGTG
This sequence comes from Rana kukunoris, assembly GCA_029574335.1. NCBI lineage: Eukaryota > Metazoa > Chordata > Amphibia > Anura > Ranidae > Rana > Rana kukunoris. Next base: position 263,574,988 of record CM056052.1, read on the forward strand.
GACGTATCCCAGTGCGCATGCGTGAAACACGTCGCAACTAGTCAATGTAAACGACGTGTACGTAAATGACGTCCAGCCCTATTCCCGAACGATTTACGCAAACGACGTAAACGACGTACAATTCGATGCTGTCCTGACGTCCATACTTAACATTGGCTGCGCCTCCTATAGCAGGGGTAACCTTACGCCGGAATAACGCTTACACAAACAACGTAAACTACGCCGGCCGGCCGCCGTTTGTATATTAGCAGAATTCCAGCGTATCTTATTTTCTGAATACCAAAAAAAGATACGCCGGCTATTCTTAGTATTTACGCGGTGCATCTCTTGATATGCCAACGTAAATACTTTCTGAATCTGGCCCTTTATGTTTATTCATGGACATTTATTATTTATCATTTCTGCCTATTCATGTTTATTGATATTTTAAAGTACCATTGTTAAATACTTACTGTATTCATTTTTCCTCATCTTGTTGCATCACATCACTATGCATTACTTGCACCTTTATTTAGGTGTTGGCACTGAAGGGTGTTTACTGTTTTTTTTTTTCATTTGTTACACACATATACTCACTTTATTTATTTTTCCTTATCCTAGTTCATTACATCACTGTGCATTGCTTTTACCATTTTTGCTTTTAGGTGTTAGCACCCCTGAAAGGTGTTAACTGCATTTTTTGCATTTGTTCTACACAGATATCCACTTCATTTCTCCTTGTCCTATTTCATTACATCACTGTGCATTGCTTTTATTAATTTCATTATACCACTGTGCATTGCTTTTACCAATGTTGCTATTAGGTGTTGGCACCACTGAAGGGTGTTTATTGTCATCTTTTATGATTTATGCACTTATTTGGGTTTAGATATACACTGGTATATGACGGAACACAAGATTGGTTGTTGGTTAATTTGTGTACCCAATATGAAGGACTACCACTGAGCCCTAAATAAAAGTACAAGTAATGCACAGTGATCAGTGGTGGTGCATCCATATAGGGCGGAGGAGTGCTGCCCCCTCAATCCTGCACCTGTCAATCACCAATAGATAGATTCATGCATAGCATGAGTTTATCTATTGTCGCCGCTACGCCCCTATTCAGGTGTCCGGCCCCTTGTTTTTGGAAGTGCCTGATTAGAGCCCTGGGCTCTAATAGGCATCACGATTAGAGCCATGGGCTCTAATAGGCTTCCAAATTGGTAAACAGCGGGCAAAATGCTCTGCGTTCACTGTTTACACAGTATTGTGTGTTAGTGAAGCGAATAAATCGCTTCAATAACACTGAGCTGCCTCTTAGCCAATCAGATGCACCAGGTCTGATTACTTGTAACCTGATTGGCTGAAGCGACAGTCGGTGTTATTGGATGCCTATCAGGTGTCCAATCATAGCAGAGGAGGAGGGGAGAAGACATCGAGGACTTGGAGGGAGCATGGAGGTCATCACTGACCCGAGACAGGTAAGTGCCTGGCGGGGGGCACACTGGCAGTAATTGATGGGGCACACTGGCAGCATTTGATGGGGCAAACTGGTGGCAATTGATGGGGCACAATGGCAGCAATTGATGGGGCACACTGGCAACAAATGATGGTTTTAGTAGCTGCATTTGATGAATGAATGAAAAACTTATATAGCGCTGCACATGCGAACTGAATCGCCTCTGGGTGATGGCACAGTGGCGGCAATTTATGGGTACAGTGGCTCTGCTCCCCAAGCCCACCCTTTTTTAAAGCCAATTAGGCTCTAATCACATGCTTAAAAAAAATAAAAACATAGAAAACCATGCGTCCTGCACCTTGCATGTAGATGGGGGGGCAGACTCATGAATGGGGGGTGCTCCTGCGCCCTGCATAGACGGGCCGCCACTGATCTCTGGTCTAGTAGTTTTATATTTCTATAAAAACTCAGAAGAAGGGTATATCTTTTTCATGGTGAGTGTCATGGAATACGTTTCTTTACAAACTCCCCACAATGTCAAAATGGAAATTACATTTTAAACTTATATTCACTTCACAACAATGAAGAGCTGCTAATACAATAAAAAGTAAAGCTTCCCATTGTGTTGGCCTCTGGGAAAATTTACAAATAAATATTACATCATTGGTACATGACTCCATATAGATTTTCAGAAGGTAATACAACCCTCTCACCATTGTGTTGAAGAGAATATCAAAATATTGCGAGTCTTTTCAATTTCCTTTGGGGGTAGTAAAGGTATTCAAAGTTTTTAGTTGTTTGTATTCTGGTTGTCTGTTGTCTGATATCCCATACTGCAGTATGTGTTTTCCAGTTAGGCCTCACTGGCTAACTATGGACAGGTACCGGTATTTCCAAAGAAATCCACAGCAAAAGAAAATCCCTGCACTAGATAATTAAAGTGAATATTCACATAAATGAATGTGTGAATATTCTAAAATCATTTAGTAAATCATGTTATCTACAGTAACACAAGTTTTTTTCAAAATAAACACTGGCTCCTTCCCATTAGCGCGTCTCTGTGAATTCCAGTGCAATTTTAGAGCATACATTTTCACAAATTGCACAAGTGTGAATGTAGCCACTAGGAAAAAATTCCTTTTTTACATTTTGTTTTGTCTTTAGAAAATATAAAAATATTCTATAGCCTAAGATGACTCGTCTGTAGTGCAGGAAGAGCAGGGATGGACTGGCCATTGGGACTACAGGGAGTTTCCCGGTGGGCCGATGGCTCAGTGGGCCGGCTTCAGTGACAGTGGACCGCCTCCCCCCCTCCGCTCCTCTGTCTCTCCCTCACCGCAGCCCTCACATGGGGGGAACAAAGAAGCAGGGGGAGGACCAGAAGAGCAGGGGGGGCAACAGAGGGGCATGGGGAGGACCAGAAGGAGCATGGGGGAAGGGACAGACAGCTGACTCAACAGCTATGGACGCCTGGGAGTTTCTCACTTCTGCCTAATCTTGTCCAATAAGGGGGGCACCAAACTGATTGCTTGCCCCCGGGTGAAATAATGTCTAGCTTTCCCTCTGGTACTGCCTATAAGAGTACCAGCCGTTCTACTCTAATAAAGTAGAACGGCTAGTGGCTAGTGAAGGGGGAGAGGGGGCTTGGGTGGCCGGGGGGGTGTGGGAGTTGTCCGGCCGCTGCGGGAGAGACCTGTCAAAGTGGGCCAGTCTGGATGAAGTCCAGGGCCAAATTTTTGTCCCAGTCCAGCCCTGAGGAAGAGGCAAAAGTGAGCCTGACTTGGGCACTGTTATGTAATGTCCTAAATCCAAAAAGAGACTATTGACTATAGGTGTCCCAGTCAATACTGGGACACCTATCAAAAGGTAATAATACAATATATGTCATTGCGCATACATCTTACACATCCTCCATCTTGTGCCAGCAGGGGATCAGAGAAGGGGCGGAGCAAGGGAAAGGGCATTAAGGTATTGGTTTAATTACACATAAAAAGATTATATAAATAAATGAATTATATTATATACTAGCATGTTACATACCAAATATGTGACTATGTAGAGAAAGGATATTACATTTAATTATATAGTAATTTGTCAAGTAGATCTTGACCTAAAAAAGTGATAAGAAAAGTGGGGAACGAAAAGTGGGAGGTGGGAGAAGGGCCCCTGAGTGTATGCAGGTGAGTGTATGTGTGCAAGTGAGAAAGAGAGTGATGGGCGTGAAAGGGAAACAAAGAGGGGTGAAATACCCAAATGAAATGAGTGTGACGGAGAAAATTAGAGTAGAAAGGAAAAGGAAAAGTGAGGAAGTGAAGAAAGGTGCTGGTGAGATGGTGAAATTTGTGTATGTGCGAAGAAAAAAAAATGCTGAGGGTAAAGACAACAATGTTTAAGGAAATTGATTAGTAAAATAATAAATGTTAAAAGAATAAATCTGTTGATGAAATAGCTTGGGCCTGGAAACAGCACTAGGCTATCTACATAAACCCATGCCTACAGAGGAATAAGGAAGAACATTTATAAGCAAAATGAAAGGATGAGGTAAGTGAAGGAGTACTGCACTGAGATAAAGGAAGCTATTTAGGGAAAACAAATATTTCCTTTACAACCCCTTTAAAAATGGTCGTGTGTTCCTTTGTCTTGAGATCTATGTTTATATTTGAGGTTCTTGCTGTAATCATGGATCAGGTTGTGGATGTAGAAACCTTGCTATGTTGTGTATTATAAAGGGCCAACAGTTTGCACTGCAATTTGCTAAATAAATGTACACAGTACTGTTACATTGCAATGAAGACAAGAGGGTCCAATCTATGATGAGCTTACTCAGGCTCTGTTTACTTATGTTTTTAAGCCAGGCCTATTGTATTGCATGATATGGCCAACCATAGGCTTCCATGAAACCTTTCTCTTTTTTTTTGTGCACCAGGTCTGCCCCTCTGTATGTTCTCCTTCTATAGCTGACCTTAAAGGCTAAGTTCACATGTGTTTCTAAATTTCAGTTCCCCTGTGTACCAATATAGGGTGGCAAGGAAGGAGACCTTCCTAGCATTCATGTACCTTTTTTGCAAAAATATCAAAGCTTTCCATAAAATCTACAGACTCGTACCGTACTGTCCTCCATCCATGATTCAAAATGTATCTATTGCTTCTGTCTTACGTCCTTACAGACTGTAGGTCATGACACAGGAAGGGGTTGACCAGTTGATCTCATTAGCACACACCCTGCATCTTCCACCCTCCCATTCCCAGCTGCATGTGTTTATTAAAAAGGCAATCAATCAGTGATCACCCTTCTCACTAAATACACAATATACAATTATATTGCATAGTGTATGGCCATCTTTATACAGGTGCATAGAAGGAAGGTGCATAGAAGGAAGTGGACAGAAACACTCACAACTTTGCATTGCCGGAGCTCGCTTTCCCACATGCATTTTTTTTTGTGAGGTGTGGGGGTGTTTTGGAGCATTTCACTCATCACACATAGGGCAGCCCATCCACCTGAATGTGCTGCCCTACGTGCAGCAATCGTCCAAAAGAAGCTTCAGATTTTTTTTTTTTAGAGCGGAGCTTGGTGCATTTTTTTTACTGCGTTTTTTGGTGCAGCGCATTTCTGAGATGCAAGCTAACGCACAGATGTAAATGAAGGCTTATTGTTCTCGTGTTATTGCACCAATTTCACTGTCGGGTCCTATTCACACCCAACATAGTGGGAGCGCACATTTTGTGTCTCGTTTTTCCTGTGACATGCATAGGGCAGTCTGCTGATTTATATGGGCTGTTCTATATGTGGCTTATGGGACATTTTGGCCTTTTGTAGGTTGGTTGTTTTTTTACTATGTGTTTTTCAGCATTTGCCATTTGTTTTTTCACATGCCAAAATGTGTTTGCTTCTGTGTTTGGTGTGTTGTTAACAATTGATGACACTGAAAGCGCAACTAGTAATTTTAGGTGTATAGGGGTGTCCATAAACTATACAATCTGATTGTACAATCCCCTTTAGATCTGCCAGCAACTATGTAGTGTAAGGGTCTGCCTGATTGAATACAGAGTGATTGGCTAGATATGTGTTTCCTCCTGTTATATAAATTTGGTAAATCTAAAGGAGAAGTAATAGATACATTTTGAATCATGGATATAGGACAGTAAGGTACGCGTCTGTAGATTTCATAAGCTTTGATATTTTTGCCAAAAACATATATGAATGCTATAGTGGTGCATAGGGGAGCATGCATCGACTTGATTCTGAGCATGCATGGTTTTTGGTTCGTCAGATTTGCATAAAGACGATCGGAATTTCCTCTAAGAACTTTTCTTGTCGGAAAATTTGAGAACCAGCTCCCAAATTTTTCTTGCCTAAAATTCCGACAGAAAAATTCCGATGGAGCCTACACACGGTCGGAATTTCCGACAAAAAGCTCACATTTGACTTTTCTTGTCGGAATTTCTGATCGTGTGTACGCTGCATTAGCCTTTAAGGACCTAACAAAACCCAACCAAGGCAATTAATAATGTGAGATGGAGTGCTGTGCTTATTGTAAGGTGGACATATGCTACTGACTTCTGAAGCCTGCTTTTAGTAAACCACTCTCCTTCCTTGCCACCCAATACATTACTGCTGATTACAGGAGGTGTTCTACGCTGTACTACTGCTTTAAGAGATTTATTTTGTGCATGTAGAGCAGTGGTTCTCAACCTTTCTAGTCCCGTGACCCCTTGATAAAATGTCCCAAATTGTGGGGACCCCTAACAGTAAAATCATTTGTGGCGTGAGTTGTCAGCACCCAGGACAAGACAATAATTTGCACCCCTAACCAACAGACATTTAGCGCTCCCTAAGTCCATTCCACTTATACAGTATTAAAACCACTTATGGTACATATTAGGATGTACCACTCTTTCTCTTTGTTCTCCTTTCTTTCCCTTCTATCTCTCCCTATCCTAATTTCTTGTTTTTTTGTTTTCCCCATCCCCCCTCTCTAGCCATCTTTCTGGTTCTTTCTCTCCCTTTTTCTTTATTCCACCCCTCTTTTCCTCTCCCTTCCAAGTATTCTCTATTTTTATTCCTTCTCTTACTCCTTGGTGGGGGGGGGGGGGTGGGATGAGTGAATTAGATGCTCTTGAACTAGGTCACCTGCTGATCTGAGAACTGTTATGAGGACTTTTAATGGCAACTATAATCACAGGCAGTGTTACTCACTGTGCCTCTGACTTTGTGGCATCTCGTTGCAGTGGCACCTATGCCAGAATCAGGAGATAGGGTCTCCTCCAGCCACTCCCACTTCACATTCCTCACCAGTCAGCTGACCTCTAGCCTCTTCCCCCCTACCCATGTCGTGAACTGAATGGGAAGCTGCGAAGAGGCTGAGTGGGAGGCCACGGGCTCCAGGAACAGCCCAGCTGGGCGGCCATAAAAAGGCAGAGAGAGCAGTGCGGGCTTCAAGAACAGCCCAGGATTCGGGGACGCCTGGCAAATCACCAATTGACCCCCGAGGGGGTCCCGACCCCCAGGTTGAGAACCACTGATGTAGAGGCACTATTGCACTTCTTAAAACACACTTATATTTAGCTTTCTGTGTTTACCTCTTGTTCTGTTAAGACACCTCTGTCATCTAGTACAGAATTTAAGCATAAAGGGCCCTCATTTTAATATTTTCCCTGTACCCAATTTTGTTTAATACCAGCCCTGAGTGAGAGCACCTATTAATATGGCAACTAGCCACTTAGCATTTTCTCCTTTGCATTTTATTTCTTATTTACATTATATCTGTTTTACCAATAATTTTTTTGTCTTTTATTTTTTTTATTTTTTTCTGAATGTTATGTAGATGGTTTCTTTTTCTCAGTTTCCACCCGTTTACATTTTTACAAAAGTAGGATTTGCAAAAAGCTACCGCCTCAATTGTCACACACCTGGGAACACCATTCTATTACTGCAAGCAGTGTATTATTTTACTACTAAAATTTAAACATTTTGTCCTAAATTCACTCAGTCAATCGGATCAGTTGTATCATCTTTTGTATATTTGTAACTGCGGTATAACTTTTTTTTTTCTATCCTTAAGGCAGGTTTTGTGTTTCACATTCATTGCACACTTATTAAAAGTGGAACTCCCAGTTTTTCTCTGGTGTGAAAAAAAGTTACTTCTAATGAGCTTTATGCCACGTCTGGATGACTGCTCTATAGTGTAAAGTATATATTTTCTTTTAAGCCAGATAATACAGCTATCACTGTGGCTTTTATACTCAAAATAACTAGAAGAACTGGCATAATTTGTCCACCGCCTCTCCCCTTGTCCATTGACAGGGTGCAAGTAAGTTCAAATACCAGAATTAGTATGTACTAGTTGAGTAGACAGGAATAGTCCATAACCCTAAATGACAAGACATGTTACCTGTATGTCATTATGTCATTGGGATTTTTTGTCTGTTTGTTTGTTTTGTGCATTGGCCTTCCATGTGAATTTTACTGCAAAGGCTAGTTATAAATTGGGGTGGTTTGAACAAGAGAAAAAAATAACCAATAGGTCAGACTTTGAAGATATTAGTTTAAAAAAATCATATTTTATTTACACATACAGGTAGAAAAAACATACACAATCTATTAAATGCTAAAAGAGGCATATATATATCTATATATATATATATATATATATATATATATATATATATATATATATATATACGTACACATCAGTGGGTGTTATTTACGAAAAGGCAAATCCACTTTATACTACAAGTGCACTGAAAGTACACTTCAAAGTGCAATCGCTGTAGATCGCTGTAAATCTGAGGGGAAGCTCTGCTGATTTTATCACAGAATCATGTGCAAGCTAAAATGCTGTTTTTTTTTTCCTTGCATGTCCCCCTCAGATCTAAAGTGACTGCACATCCAAGTGAACTTTCAGTGCACTTGCAGTGCACTTGTAGTGCAAAGTGGATTTTCCTTTCGTAAATAACCCCCTGTATCTCACAAAAGTGAGTACACCCCTCACATTTTTGTAAATATTTTATTAAATCTTTTCAAGTGACAACACTGAAGAAAATTACACTTTGCTACAATGTACAGTAGTTAGGTTTGATGTGGAAACATTTTAAATAATACATTTGGGTGGCAAAAATATGAATGCAATCTACTCACTGGGGGAATCAAGGATGGGAAAGGACCTGTGGGTCCTAGTAGATGATAGCAGCAGCTGTTGTTGAGCCTAACAAAGCAAACAGATTATTGGCATGCATTAAAAAAGGGGATTACCTCAAGAGATAAAGTGTTAATTCTCCCACTCTACAAGACTCTGGTCCAGCCGCACCTGGAATATGCTGTCCAGTTCTGGGCACCAGTCCTCAGGATGGATGTGCTGGAAATGGAGCAAGTACAGAGAAGGGCAACAAAGCTAATAAAGGAACTGGAGGATATTAGTTATGAAGAAAGGTTGCGAGCACCGAACTTATTCTCTCTGGAGAAGAGACACTTGAGAGGGGATATGATTTCTAATTTACAAATACCAGACTGGTGACCTCAAAATAGGGATTAAACCTTTCCGTGAAAAGGGAGTTTAATAGCTGAGTATAGCTGAGCAAGTTATAGTCCCAATTTATCACAGTTTTTCAGAAAGTTGCTATTCTAGGGGAAAAAGAAAGTCATGTAGAGAGGACAGAATCAGGAATACTACAGTATTATTAGGATAGCTGCACAACCAGCAGCAGACAGATCATACTGGTAATAATGTTATTGCCTTTTAACACATGAATTAGATAGAGAGTATATTCTCAGCAGTTCAAACCACATCTACCCCCCAGGGAAGGTAGAGCCAAAATCTGCTCATACATCAATATGGTATATACACTTTGTAGCTATAACAGCTTTGAATCTTCTGGGAAGACTGTCCCAATATTTTTGGTAATATAGTGTATACTCTAACTTGGGGACTCTCAAAATTAGCTAGGACTGCATTACACAGAGGACCCTTGGCGTAGGTACTGTGGCTTCCACATATATTTGCAAATGAGTGCAACTAAAACCTCTGGGCCAGATTCACATACACTTAATATTGCGCTGTGTAATCGAAATACTCTTCTTGCCCGTACGCTACGGCAGTGTAGTCTATTTCTCGCCGCGTAATCGAAATACGCGATTAGGGGGCGTGAAGCATTTGAATTAAGCGCTTCCCCGCGGCGATCGAAATGCGCATGCTCCGTTCAGAAATTTCCCGCCGTGCATTGCGCAAAATCACGTTGTTACGTCATTCGTTGTTTGAGTAGTGTCGTTTACGAACAATCCTATTCCCGGACGACTTACGTAAAAAATAATAAAAGACATTGGAAAACGTAGAAATTTGACGCGGGAACGACGGCCATACTTAACATGGGCTGTCTAATATTAGAGCAGCAAAAAGCTGGTATAGTGTTACGCAAAAAAAAGATGACTAAAGATGCCGTAAGAGATTGAGATTGAAGATCGTAATTTCGGGGATCGCCGGCAAAAGCTCATTTGCATACCCCGACGCAGAAAACGACGGGAAGTCCACCCAGTGGCCGCAATTTTATTGCAGCGTAGATCCGAAGGCGTACAAACACGTAATCCAGTCGAATTGAATCCCGCAGCCGTCTATTCATGGTTTGAGGTTTTCGACTAGCTAAAAAACTTTTACTTTAATTTGAAATTACTCCAGTCTAACACCAGTTAGACAGGCGTAATGGCTCTGTGAATCTGGCCCTCTATTTTTAACGTTAATTGTAAGACAAGGTCAATTTGTTTTCTTTTTGAAGGCTAACTGGTAAGGGAGAGCGCACACTATACGCAGAGCGCACTATACACAGCGCACACTATACACAGAGTGCACTATACACAGAGCGCCCACTATACACAGCGCACACTATACACAGAGTGCACTATACACAGAGCGCCCACTATACACAGAATGTACACTATACATAGCATAAGTAAATGAATCTGCATTAATATTAGCCTAATGTAATTGCCAATACAGCAGGACAATGAAAAGAAGAGGGAAGACTAGGAGCCTTTCTTTCTCTGCTGCATGCTCATGTGTAGCAATTCATTGTCCTATTGTAAAAACTAAAATGTCATCCTTTTATCTCTCTGGTAATGCTGATACTAGACATGACAATGTTTCATAGTATTCATTTTTGGCATCAAAAGACAAGAGGAAATAAAATCTTAATATTGATTACTATAGGTTGTAAAGGGGATTTTCCCATTTCTTTATGCAAACATACATGTATGAATTGTAAAGGTGTGTTTGAAGAGTTATTCTATGGAGCTCAAGTTTATGCATACTTGAAAAGACCATTTCTAGGACAACAGATCTTATTTATACAGGCTGAAAGCTATAAAGCACCAGCTTGGCCACACTTTGTGCTGCCTTCACCATATCCCAGGGAAACAAGATGTGGACACCCCTTCTCAAAGGAATTATACCGATATCGCTCATCTTAAGCATTGGTCATGCTGGGTAGGTTACCTTATACATTTAGCTTTTTTTGTGATATTGTTTGTAGCCAATAAACAAGGAAATTTGCTCCACTTGAGGTTCATACAATCCTTCCCTATTATTTGATCTACAGGGTTCTGTTCCAGTAGCATACTTGTTTGTCCCTTTTTGTTTGCATGTATTTAAAAAGTATATATTTTTTTGAAAACTGTCATGATTTCCCATGAGGAATTTGAGCGGCTATTCCTATGAATGGGGGGGTAAAGTCCTACACATTTGATATATTGGAAATTTGCAAATCTAGTATAGATTTTAGGCTTCATGCACACTGGCTTAACCCTCCTCTTATGTTAGCTTTCTGTTACTATCCATGTTTAACGGGTCGGTTTTACCCAGTCTTAAATCAGCCATAAAATACCCTCTGAACAATTTTTATTATCCAATTTGTTTCTTACCTCTTGTTACCTGTTAGGCTTCTTTATCCTTGAAAAGATTGGTTTTAATATTTTTGGTGTGACCCCCTAGCCTTTCATTTAGAGCATCCTCTCATTTTCAAATTAAAAAAATGTAAAATAAAGTCAGCAACTCCGAAATGTATTGCCTATGTTTCTTTATTTATTTAGAGAAGCAGACAAGCAGGCAAAGAGATAGGCCCCTCCCTAACTACAGCTCACAGGGTTGAGAGGTGATTGGCTGTCATTACTAGAGGAGAGTATTTATGATTTCATTTTGGCATTTTGTGTCCTAAAATCCTATATTATAACTGGGACAGAATTGACCCTAACACCATAAACGTTTAATTTTCACCACAGATTTTATAATTTAGGAAAAGGATTATTTTTCATTACATTGTTTAAAAAGGTTCCTGAAAAAAAAAAATCTTGATGCAATAAACAAATTTATTCGATCTTATAGACATCAAAACCTGAAAACGTCGGTTCTGACCCTAACATAAGGAGGGTTAAAAAACTTGCTTTTATAGGTGTTTTGTGTTAGCCTGTAGAAGCAAAATGTTATCCTATGTGCCCAACATAAAAAGAGGCTATTTTGAGTTTAACTTTAGAGGCAGAAAAAAAAACTTCTCATAAAACTCTCCTGAACTCGTCTAAAGTTTGTACAAAAAAGAAATGCTCTATATGAAAGTTTTTTTAGTCCTGAGAGAACATAAGTTTTTTAAGCCCAGTGTAAATGGAGGCTAATGCCGAATGCACACGATCGTAATTTCCGATGGAAAAAGTTTGAGTTTTTTTCATAGGGAATTCCAACGAATTGCATTGAAGTTTAGATATGGAACATGTTCTATTTTTCTCCGATAGAATTCCAATATGATTTGGGCGTGCAAAAGCCTGATCGTGTGTACGCGGCATTACTCTAATTGGCTTAGCCAAGGGTTGTGTAAGATAGTTGTCATCTACTTGAACCACCAGCTTTAATGTCAAAATGAAGACTCCATTTATACTGATTGTTTTTTTGTTTTTTGCACATTTAAACTTTAGCAAAGTCCCTACTTTTTTTTTGAAAAAATGTATATAGGATAGATGGGATACCTATTGGCTATGTGAAGATGCTTATTCCAGTATTCTTTTCATGTGACAGCTCATAAGGTGTTAGGTTTGTGTTAGTAAATTATGCAAACTGAGGATTGTCCTTTTTTTTCTCAACAGACCTTCATTCCACATTATTGCCCCAAGCAATATACTTACTGACATGGACACAACACTTGCTGTTCACTGGTTTGGTGAACACTTGGAAATTAATGTAACTGCGTCAATTTCACCTTCAGATAACAGAGAAGATGTTTTAGTTAGGAAAAGTGAACTATTCTTTAATGGTATGTACTTTTTTGAACATTTTAATTTCAGTGGCAAAAAAATAAAAAATAACTAAACCGTGAGCTTGGAAAGGCTTATGCCCTGTACACACGATCAATTCATCTGATGAAAACGGACCGATGGACCTTTTTCATCGGACGAACCGTTTGTGTGTGGGCCCCATCAGTTTTTTTCCCATTGGTAAAAAAAAATAGAACCTGTTTTAAATTTTTCTTATGGTTAAAAAACGATTAAAAAAAATGATCGGTGGGGAAATCCATCTGTCAAAAATCCACACAAGCTCAGAATCAAGTCGACGCTCAGAAGCATTGAACTTCATTTTTCTCAGCACGTCGTTGTGTTTTACATCACCGCGTTGGACACGATCGGATTTTTAACCGATGGTGTGTATGCAAGACTGATTAAAGTCAGCTTCATCGGATATCTGATGAAAAAATCCATCGGTTTGTTTTCATCAGAAATCCAATCGTGTGTACAGGGCATTACATTATTATACCTATGAATTACCTGTAATATTATTCTACCCTTCACGTATACTTTATATACACTTACTTTTGTGCTTTCATTCTTTTTTCAGATTCTATTGGAATGCTGACCCTTCCTAAAGTAAGTAGATGTTTCCTAAAATAAAGAAAGAAACGATATTTTATGTCCATTAAGGCCTCATGCCTCATGCACATGGACAGTGAGAAGCATAAAAAAAATACTAGGAGTGAAAATCCTACTCCCTTGGAGATGCAGTCAAGGCTGCCATTAGAAATCAGGGTGCCCTGTACAGCCTACCGGGCGGTGCCCCTTCCCCCTCCTTGGTCACCCAGAGGAAAAGAATGGGGTGATGTACTGCAAGGAAATGTGGGTGTGACAAAATTGAGGTAAATGTCAAAGAGGCTTAAAACATGAGCCTGCATACAGGGTATAGGAATTGGAAGCATGTAATGTACAGATTGCTGTGATCAGGTATGTGTAATGTTCAGAGTGCAGGGATCAGGAATCTCCTTGGCCTTATTGGCCTCCTATTATTTCCTATATTCCTGGCAAATTGCAGGTTCGAGATCTGTTAACCCCTGTACACACGATAGGTTTATCCGATGAAAACAAACCGATTCTGTGTGGGGGCCCCATCGGTTTGATTTCCATCGGTGAAAAAAAATAGAACATTTTTTAAATTTTTCCTATGGATAAAAAAACAATAGAAAAATCCGATCGTCTGTATGGAACTCCATCAGTCAAAAATCCACACATGCTCAGAATCAAGTCGACGCATGCTCGGAAGCATTGAACTTTATTTTTTTCGGCTCGTCGTAGTGTTGTATGTCACCGTGTTTGGACACGATCGGATTTTTGACTGATGGTGTGTAGGCAATACTGATGAAAGTCAGCTTCATCAGATATCCGACGAAAAAATCCATTGGATTAGATTCCATGAGATATCTGATCGTGTGTACGAGGGTTAACCCCCCTGGCGGTATAACCTAGTCTGACTCTGGGTTAGGTTTTTGTGCTGCGATCGGTAACCCCAAGTCAGACTCGGGCTCGCCTCGCAGAATCCACAGGCAAGGTTTACTTACCTTGTCCCTGGAACCAGCAGGTACACGGGGATACCACATGTGTGGGACTTTTTGGGAGCCTAGCCGCGTATGGGACCCCAAAAACCAATCACCACCTTCAAGATTTCTAAGGACATCAATTTTTGATTTCACTCACACAAATCTTGAAGGCGGTGATTGGTTTTTGGGGTCCCGTTAGCGGCTAGGCTCCCAAAAAGTCCCACACATGTGGTATCCCCGTACTCAGGAGAAGCAGCCAAATGTATTTTGGGATGTAATTCCACATATGCCCATGGCATGTGATAGAAATATATCATTTAGTGACAACGTTTTGTAAATTATAATTTTTTTGGTCATTATTCAATGACTTGGGACAAAAAAAAATAATATTCCATGGACTCAACATGCCTTTCAGAAAATAGCTTGGGGTGTCTTCTTTCCAAAATGGGGTCATTTGGGGGGGTTGTGTGCCATCTTGGCATTTTATGGCCTTCAAAACTGTGATAGGTAGTGAGGAGTAAAATCAAAAATGTATGCCCTTAAAAAATCTTGAAGGCGGTGCTTGGTTTTCGGGGTTCCGTACGCGGCTAGGCTCCCAAAAAGTCCCACACATGTGGTATCCCCGTACTCAGGAGAAGCAGCAGAATGTATTTTGGGGTGCAATTCCACATATAACCATGGCATGTGTGAGCAATATATCATTTAGTGACAACTTTGTGCAAAAAAAAATCAGTTTGTCATATTCCCGCAACTTGTGTCAAAATATAAAATATTCCATGGACTCGACATGCCTCTCAGCAAATAGCTTGGGTGTCTACTTTCCAAAATGGGGTCATTTGGGGGGGGGGGGGGTTGTGCTATTTTGTCATTTTATGGCCTTCGAAACTGTGATAGGTAGTGAGGAGTGAAATCAAAAATTTCCACCCTTAGAAATGCTGAAGGCGGTGCTTGGTTTTTGGGGCCCCATACTCGGATAGGCTCCCAAAAAGTCCCAAACATGTGGTATTCCCGTACTCAGGAGAAGCAGCAGAATGTATTTTGGGGAGTAATTCCACATATGCCCATGGCATGTGTGATATATATATTATTTAGTGACAACGTTTTGTAAATTATTTATTTTTTGGTCATTATTCAATGACTTGGGGCAAAAAAATGAATATTCCATGGACTCAACATGCCTCTCAGCAAATAGCTTGGGGTGTCTTCTTTCTAAAATGGGGTCATTTGGGGGGGTTGTGTGCCATCTTGGCATTTTATGGCCTTCAAAACTGTGATAGGTAGTGATAGGTAGTGAGGAGTGAAATCAAAAATGTATGCCCATAGAAATCTTGAAGGTGGTGCTTGGTTTTCGGGGTCCCGTACTCGGCTAGGCTCCCAAAAAGTCCCACACATGTGGTATCCCCGTACTCAGGAGTAGTAGCAGAATGTATTTTGGGGTGCAATTCCACATATAACCATGGCATGTGTGAGCAATATATCATTTAGTGACAACTTTGTGCAAAAAAAAAACAGTTTGTCATATTACCACAACTTGTGTAAAAATATAAAATATTCCATGGACTCGACATGCCTCTCAGCAAATAGTTTGGGGTGTTTACTTCCAAAAATGGGGTCATTTGAGGGGGTTTTGTGCTATTTTGGCATTTTATGGCCTTCGAAACTGTGATAGGTAGTGAGGAGTGAAATCAAAAATTTGCGCCTTAGAAATGCTGAAGGCGGTGCTTGGTTTTTGGGGCCCCATACGTGGCTAAGCTCCCAAAAAGTCCCAAACATGTGGTATCCCTGTACTCAGGAGAAGCAGCAGAATGTATTTTGGGGTGCAATTCCACATATAACCATGGCATGTGTGAGCAATATTTCATTTAATGACAACTTTTTATAAAACATTTTTTTTTGTCATTATTCAATGGACTCAACATACCTCTCAGCAGTTTCCTTGGGGTGTCTACTTTCCAAAATGGGATCATTTGGGGGGGTTTTGTACTGCCCTGCCATTTTAGCACCTCAAGAAATGAGATAGGCAGTCATAAAATAAAAGCTGTGTAAATGCCAGAAAATGTATCCTAGTTTGTAGACGCTATAACTTTTGCGAAAACCAATAAATATACGCTTATTGGGATTTTTTACTAAAGACATGTGGCTGAATAAATTTTGGCCTAAATGTTTGAGTAAAATTTTGTTTATTCGATATTTTTTACTTTTTGTTATAAGAAAATCATTTTTTTTCAAAATTTACGGTCTTTTTCCGTTTATATCGCAAAAAATTTAAATCGCAGAGGCAATCAAATACCATCAAAAGAAAGCTCTATTTGTGGGAAGAAAAGGACGCAAATTTTGTTTTAAAACATTGCATGACTGCGCAATTACCAGTTAAAACAGCGCAGTGCCAAATTGTAAAAACACCTCTGGGCATTTAGCAGCATATTGGTCCGGGTCTTAAGTGGGTAATGCAAAGTTAGGAGGTTATTAGTAGATATTGTAGAGTTCTGAGGTCAGTAGTAAGTAATGCAGAGTTTGGAGGTCACTAGTAAATAATGCACTGTACAGGGGTCAGTAGTAATTAATGCACAGTACAATGGTCAGGAACAAGTAGCAGAGTTCAAATGTACTTAGTACGTAAAGCAGGGTTTGGTGGTCATAAGTAAGCAATGCAGACTTCAGTGGCCAGTAGTAAGTACCGTATTTTTCGCTCTATAAGACGCACCTGACCATAAGACGCACATAGGTTTTAGAGGAGGAAAACAGGAAAAAAAATATTCTGAACCAAATGGTCCACTAAACTATTTACCAGTGCCAATGAAATGCAGCCTGACCTGTGCCAAAGAAATCCCTCCCAGCATCCTCACTCTCAGAAAAAAATCTTCCCCCATCTCAAACTTGTGCCGTCTTCTCTCCCTTCCCAGTACAAACTGCCCTACTCCAGCTGCTTCTCCTGTTCTGTAAAAGCAGCCCGCTCTGCTGGGACTTGTAGTGCCTCTGTGGGGGGCTGAGATATGGCAACCTGCTATGCTGGGACTTGTAGTGCCTCTGAGGGGGGATGAGATATGGCAACCTGCTATGCTGGGACTTGTAGTGCCTCTGTGGGGGGCTGAGATATGGCAACCTGCTATGCTGGGACTTGTAGTGCCTCTGAGGGGGGATGAGATATGGCAACCTGCTATGCTGGGACTTGTAGTGCCTCTGTGGGGGGCTGAGATATGGCAACCTGCTCTGCTGGGACTTGTAGTGTCCTATACTGTGGGGAAACTGAGGAATCCTCAGTCCCCCCCACAGAGGCACTACAAGTCCCAGCAGAGCAGGTTGCCATATCTCAGCCCCCCACAGAGGCACTACAAGTCCCAGCAGAGCAGGTTGCCATATCTCACCCCTCCACAGAGGCACTACAAGTCCCAGCAGAGCGGGCTGTCACCTGTTCTCCAAACACAGCACAGCCTTCCATTCACTCACTTCTTGGCTGCCATAAATTCCTCCCCACTCTCCTCTCACAATAGTGTCCTACCTGAGCCTTGCATGACGAGCTGCATAGTGGGGTTCTGTATTACGAGGCTTCACAAGGCTTTGTCACTGACCAGGCACCTCCGTGGCTGCAGCCGAGCAAAAAGCAGGGCATCGGTGGAAGCGACAACTGTGCGGGAGGAGGCCGCGGGAACCAGGACTTTGAAGTTCAGGTCGGGGGATTATCGTGCGGGGGGGCGGGGCATTGACGGCGGCGGCGGGGGGCAGTGCCAGATGTTCATTCGGACTATAAGACGCACAGACATTTTCCTCTATATTTTTGAGGAAAAAAAGTGCGTCTAATGGTCCGAAAAATACGGTAATACACAGTACAGGAGCCAGCTGTAGATAACACACAATATAGTGGTCAGTAGTAATAATGCAGAGTTAAGAGGTCAGTAGTAAGTAATGCAGAGTTAGGAGGTTAGTAGTAATAATGCAGAGTTAAGAGGTCAGTAGTAAGTAATGCAGAGTTAGGAGGTTAGTAGTAAGTAATGCAGAGTTAGGAGGTCATTAGTAAGAAATGCAGAGTTAGGAGGTTAGTAGTAAGTAATGCAGAGTATCGAGAGGAGCAGCCGGTTCTACTGTCCTATCTGCGACCCTGGCTGCAGCTGCCACACAAGTAAATGGCAGTATGTGGCTGTACTGTTGTAAAAACAGAGCCTTTTTTGCATTGATCTTTACCTGTGAACGTGCATACTCCATACACATGGGGTGAGTAAAATATGGGGTCTGACATTGCTGAATTTTTTCTTTGGAAATGTTGGTTGCCTGGCTGTCACTCTGATCCTCTAGCATAACTTATTTGCTTCCCCTGTCAGGGATTTCTGTGACTCTTATGAACTGACAATCTGTATTGTGGATGACAGGTTGGTCTAAGGAAAACATACATAATCAGGAATTTCGCAGATCACAGTGGGCAGCATTTTTTGAAAATATAATATACAGTATATATGTAATGCGCAGGCTTTTTAACTTATCAAATTACAATGAAAATTGTTGAAAGGATGTTTTTAACCCTTATAATGGAATTATTTTATGTTTATTTTTTCAGCTACCAAACCAAACAGCATCATATTATAACCTGATTGTGCGAGGAACACAGGAGTATCAGATGCTTTTCTACTATGAAAGCATGTTAGGGTTGATACGGAGAAGTATTTTTTCTGTCTTCACACAGACAGACAAAATGACCTACAGACCAGGAGAAACTGTTAAATTCCGTGTTGTGGCAGTAGATTATGACTTACGGCCATATAATGGACAAGTTGATATTATTATAATGGTAAGTTTTTATTTCCAGATGACACTCTTTCAAGTCAGATTATATAGATATGTTAACATAAAATTTTTAATGGCAAATATAAACTTTTTATTAGCGTATATAGAAACTGTACATTTCATGCGATTGTTATTTTTAGAATATTTTGTTTCAATCACCACTTCTGGCATGGATCAGAATGATTCTGATTGGTCCATGCCGGCACAGAGCATCACTCTGATCTGTCCTGGAAGCACTGCAGAAAGAAGAGGAGAAGAGCAGAGATTTGGGTTGGGAGCCCCAACCAGCTTCTTAGGCTGCATTCACACTTAGGCGTAGGCGGTATGCGGCGTATTGCGGCGACATGAAATAGGCGTTTTGTCTCCGCGATTTGCGGCGACAAAACGTGCCTTGTTTTTTGCTGGAGGGGTGATTTTTACATTGTTGGCTATGCCCGAACGCCGAAGACGCCTGAAAAAAAGGGTCCGGGACTTGTTTTAAGCTTCAGGCATACGGCGTTTCGGCGTTCGGCGTAGAGATGTGAACCATCTCCATAGCCAACAATGTAAAATTCGCCCCTCCAGCGTATTTCAGGCTGCTACAGCGTCGGGCGTAGGGCGACAAAATCTCCTGCTATTGTGAATTGGATGCAGGGAACCCAGCCCATACACACCATCAGATTATCTGCAGATTTTTGTCTTCAGATTTACCAAAACCATGTAGTACAAGGGCCCGCCTGATTGCATACAAATTGAAACTCTCAAGGTTTGACCTCATATTAGATGGTTTTGGTAAATCTGAAGACAAAAATCTGCAGATAATCTGATGGTGTGTATGGGCTGGGTTCCCTGCATCCAATTAACAATAGCAGGAGGTTTTGACCGGCTCTCTTTGGAGCCGGTTTACATATCTCCGCTGTGACTCTGGTGCGAATTGTACAGGAGCCCTGTGCATCTTTTGATCAGTTTCAGGTCCGTATTCAGCCAAAAATTCGGTCTGAAATCGGAACCCTGCTGTGAGCCGCATGCAAAGATACGAACCCAGCCTCAAGGTAAGTATGGTGGCACTGGGGACCCAAAGAGAGGTGAACAACTGGCCCCCGGTGAAGACAGTAATGTACCTCTGGACAAGTATATGCCTCTTTATTATAAGGTGGCAGCTACCGTATGAAGACCATTGTTAAAATTTGTCCCAAAGACTTCAATAGGGTTTTCGAATGTAAGTTTGCAATTTTCAGATTTCATTGTGGATGAACTGAACCTAGGAACATTTGTTCATCCTTACATTTGACTCTCTAAATCTAAAAAACTAATTTGAGCTGGCACCATAGGTGTGCGCAGCCTATTGCATTAGGGTGTGCACCCCAAATCTCAAACACAAATTAATGCTGCCTGCTGTCACAGAAAGGAGGCTCTGGTGGTAGGAGATAGTTGATTGGGAGCATATTACATTACACCCTAAATACGGGTGTAACGTGTTCCTACTGTTGAAGCTAGCCTTTAATAAAATGGGGTCATTTACACTGGCCACTGGCATCCCCAACCACCCACCTGGTGCTGTCTCTTGATAATGCTAATGCACATGGGGTGATTAGGGTGTGCCCAGGCACACCTGGCACACCCTGTGCGCACGCCTATGGCTGGCACATCAACCACAGTTTTGAAACAGAAATGAGTGCTGTATTATTAAGTTGTGATTAAAATAAACAAAAGTATACTTACAAAATATTTGGATGATGGTAAGGAACAGAAATGTACAGTACAAGAACAGTAACAACCAATGCAAAGATAATTCCCATTAATATGATAATGTTACAAGCAGCTTAAAGAGTGTACATTAGGTGTCGCCGATTTTGTGTTTCCAGAACAGGTGATAAGAGGCTGTGCTTCTCGCACTCGCCGCCCCCACGAGATGCTGCGCATCCATAGTAATCCATTGGGGGTGGCGAGGTGGGAGGCGCTCGCTCCCGGCGACGGGGATCGCGAGTGTCAATCTCGCCGCTAGCAGGGGCGAGATTGACACAATATCGGGGGCAGGTACTGTAAACCCACTCTCATCCTTTCTAAATGACTGCCGCCATAGTGCTGATCTACAAGGATATAGATGCCTCCTGCATGTATCCTTACCTGTCAAATGTCTCCCCTCTGTCTGTTATAAGAACTGAAAAACTGCAGATTCTGTGGGTGGATCTGTTGTCTGGAGCTCGGTGGGTGGAGTCGTGATGTCAGTAGACTCTCTGCCCACCTCTACACCCCCCTTGTCAACATGAATTCCAAGCTAGTGCATGGGATATGTAAATAACCTGTCACTCACAGCAAGGGGGCGGAACGGACTAAGGTTTTTCTCTGTAAGTCCGTTTTATTTCACTGAACAATAAAAGAGGATTGCTCAGAGCTGGATTAACTCTGTGTGGCAAGACTGGGCACAGATGATAGGAAATCTTATACCCTACATTGTGACATCAACATTTTTTTTTTGGGGTTTACATCCACTTTAAGTAAAGTGGTCACAGTATACACTATACAGTCAGTTGGCCTGTCAAACCAGCCCATATATGGCAGTGTAGTGCACTTATTCTAATAATTAAAATAGGACTAAAGACAAAGCTTTTTTCATTTTGGTAACCAGTTTTGCCAATCGACCGCATTTTTACGGACAGTTCGTAAAAACTGGCACTTTTTCCCCCTGTTCGTAAATGTCCGTGGTTGTGGGAATGTGCCAGTAAAAATAGCCGAGATCGGTCCGAAGAAGGGGGTGAAGGAAGAGGGTGTTGGTGGCAGAGGGCGATGGAGGCACGTGTTTGTAGTCTAAATACTGAAATGTTTACCTAATAATGTAATTTAGTAACTTTTGTGAAATGCCAGTAAAAACCTGGCTGCACCAGTAAATTTCGGGTGTCGTGTCAGTAAATTTCAATCTGGTAGGTTGGCAACACTGGTTATAACCCCTGTCAGTTTTTTTGCCACCTGTTTCCCCCTGGTGAAATTTCCCTTTCTATCCCACAGCTAAAACATAAAGTGAGAGATCCCTCCAAAGTGAGGGAATCCCTTGTTGTCACCAGAACTAGTGTCTCTATTTATAAGATCTGTGTCCCTTGTACATAGGGACACAGCATCGGTTACCTCCCCCAGTCAGCCCCCTCCCCCCACACAGTTAGAACACACCCAGGGAATACATTTAACCCCTTCCTCACCCCCTAGTGTTAACCCCTTCCCTGCCAGTCACATTTATACAGTAATTAGTGCATTTTTATAGCACTGTTCGCTGTAAAAATGTGAATGGTCCCAAATTTGTGTCAAAAGTGTCCGATATGTCTGTCGCAATATCGCAGACCTGACAAAAAATAAATAAAAAAAATTGCAGATCCCCGCCATTACTAGTAAAAAAAAAAAAAAAATCATAAATCTATCCCCTATTTTGTAGGCGCTATAACTTTTGCGCAAACCATTCAATATACGCTTACTGCGATTTTTTTTGACAAAAATATGTAGAAAAATATGTATCAGCCTAAACTGAGGAAAAATATATATATTTAAAAAATATTGGGATATTATTATAACAAAAAGTAAAAAATATTGTGTTTTTTTTTTCCAAATTTTCTGTTTTTTTTTGTTTATAGCGCAAAAAATTAAAACCGCAGAGATGATCTAATACCACCAAAAGAAAGCTCTATTTGTGGAGACAAAAATTATAAAAATATAATTTGGGTACAGTGTTGTATGACCGCGCAATTGTCATTCAAAATGCGTCAGCGCTGAAAGCTGAAAATAGGTCTGGGCACGAAGGGGGTTTAAGTGCCCAGTAAAGAAGTGGATAAATACCAAACCAAAATTGTAATAACATCAAATGAATGCATTCTAGATAGCCTGGCACAGTCAACATTGTCACAAGGAATTTAATCTTTCCATTGATGTTGGATATTCCTAGATATTTCATTTAATAAAAATAAAAATCCAAAATTATTTGGGAGAATGGGTTTACATTTTGGAATTTCAAAAAGCTTCGTAAATGATGAATTGATGAATGTTGCCATCTTGTGGATAAAAAAAGAAGACAGAGAAGTTCTATTCCTCAAAAGCAGGAATTAGAAGGAAATGCTCACACATTGAAGCAATTCACTACATGAGAGATTCAATGTAGGTTATAAATATTATTATAATTACAGTTAATATTCTGTTGTAGTAATGATGTTTCAGAAAAATAGAAGAGGTGAAAGTCCTGGAGACTAAATGGGATGTACAACATGTACAATAATGTACAAACAATTCTGTTGTATATAGCTAGGTAATTTTTTAAGGGAACATTTGCAACCGGGACAAAGACAAAAAAATAAAAACTTTGGCAGGTGTTCTAGTCTTTCCCCACTCCAATAGTAGTGAGAGGAAAGCTGTTTAATTGGGTAGCAGTAAAGATCTGACATGATTTATTACAATATCTACTGTCTTTTTGGTTTGGGCTGAACATACACTTTAGTGAGTGTGTTACCATGATCTCAAGCATTGACACCTTACCCAGGGGCAGATCCAACTCACAGTATCTTTCCATAACCAACATATCATAATTGGGATGGACTAAGGCCGCGTACACACGATAGGTTAAACCGATGAGAACGGTCTAATGGAATGTTTTCATCAGACCAAACCGATCGTGTGTGGGCCCCATCGGTTAGTTATCCATCGGTTAAAAAAAGCCAACTTGTTTTAAATTTAACCGATGGATTCCTAACCGATAGGCACAACCATCGGTTAAAAATCCAGGCATGCTCAGAATCAAGTCGACGCATGCTTGGAAGCATTGAACTTTATTTTTTTCAGCACATCGTGTTTTACGTCACTGCGTTATAACACAATCGTTTTTTAAAACGATGGACCATCAGTCAGCTTTATCGGTTATCCGATGGAAACGGTCCATCAGACCGCTCTCATCGGATGAACTCATCGTGTGTACGCGGCTTAATACATTTTTAAAAATACATTTTTATGAAAGACATATTCTTCAATTTTTTCATACTGTGAATGTATCACTAATTAAAAAAAGAAAGAGTCGTTTGTTCTAATTAAATATGAAAAAAATTTTTTTCCCTAATATCCGGATCCATGAAAGCATGCTTATAGTTTTTTTTGTTGTTGCTTATACTTCCCTTTTTGGTACAAAAGAATACTAGAAAACTCCTCTAGTGCTTTCCATAATAAATACTCTGGTAATAAAAGAAGCAGGGTTTAATTATAGAGACAGTCTGCACTGTTAGATCATATCCAGATATCTCCTGTATTACCATTATTATTACTATTGTTGAATGCATCCATCATCATTTGTGATGTATAAATACATATGTAATTATGATTACCTCCAAGTCCATAGTACTGTTCAAAGTATTTACCGTAGTTAGATCCTTTAGCAAAGCATTGACTTTACATTCCTTTAATGGTTTGAGATGCACACATTGGCCCAGATTCACAGAGCGATTACGCCTGTCTAACTGGTGTTAGACAGGAGTAATTTCAAATTTCGCGCGCCGTATCACTAGTTTGAATACTCAAACCATGATACGGCGGCTTCGGGCTTCGATCCAAGAGGCTTACGTTTTCGTACGCCTTCGGATCTACGCTGCGATCTTTTTGCGGCCGCTGGGTGGAGTTCGCGTCGTTTTCAGCGTCGGGGTATGCAAATGAGCTTTTTACGGAGATCCACGAAGTTACGAGCGTCGTTCGCAATCGCGTACGTCATTTTTTCGCCACGTAAAGTTAAACCAGCTTTTAGCTGGTCTAACGTTACGCGGCCCATGTTAAGTATGGCCGTCGTTCCCGCGACGTTTTTTAATTTTTTGCGTAAGTCGTCCGGGAATAGGAATGTCCGTAAACGACGCTACTCAAAAAAAAATGACGTAACGACGTGATTTCGCGCAATGCACGGCGGGAAATTTCTGAACGGAGCATGCGCAGTTCGATCTCGGCGGGGACGCGCTTAATTTAAATGAATTACGCCCCCTATTCGCGTATTTTGATTCCGCCGGGAGAAATACACTACGCCGCCGTACCTTACGGGCCAAAATCTCTCTGAATTCCTTCTAGAGCCAGGTAAAGTACGGCGGCGTAGAGTATCTCTGATACTCTGTGGGAATCTAATTCTTGCTGAATCTGGCCCATTGTTTTCAATTTATCTTTATTATATATATTTTTTTCTTTAATACAAAAAAGTTTTAACATTTAACCAGGATTCTGTTACATTATATATCTATACTTGCTTATTATTTGATATAATAATCTACAGAAAACCTCATTATCATTAAAACCATATATACAACATCCAACCTACTTTCATTACCATTCATCCCACGTATCCCTAGAAAAAAAATTATACTGACTCCTGAAATTTACCAATGCAGAAATTTAAAAACTGGATGAAAGGTTTAGCACTGGTAAATACTTTTTGAAAGATACATAGTACATTTTATTTACTGTACAAATATATAGATCAGACCAAAATGAGGGACAATTAAGGAGGAAAGAGCGACAGATGGACTTTGTCCCAAAGAAGGAATAGCCCCTCAAAATCAGGGACAGTTGGGAGCTATGCACTAGTGTAGCATCAGGGGTCACAGGGGTGAGCCCACCCATGCCCTGGGGGCCCCTTGCGGTATTCCTGTCACACCTGGACAGGAGGGGCAGTGGGGGGTGGCACACATAGGAACCAATCCCCTGCATTTTCCAGTCCTGCAACCGCTGAAATTCTTCTTCTACTCCCATCCCTACCACCAGGATTCAGTGGCTGCAGGAAGAAAATGGGGAGGATCAGAATACTGCCACCCCTCCTTTACTATTATTTATGCTGGCACCTGTGTGCTCCTGCAGCACTGACGGGTTCCCCCTCTCCTGCCAGCTGCTGCTGGGAATCTTCAGGTTAGAAAGCAGGGAAGGGATTGGTAAATATATTATTTACCAGCCCCTTCTTTTTCTCAGTGAACACAGTGAGTGATCAGTACTGTGTTTATTCATAACCGAAGCATAGTAAATGATGTTTACTATGCTTCGGTTTGTGAATAAAGACGATGCTCTGTACTATTCCTGTTCATTCATTTTTGTTCAGCTGAAGCTGCAGAGATGGAGATTGAGGGCTGTGTCCTCAATCTCCTTTCTCTGCCTCAAAAGGGCTCATATTTCACCAAACTCCAACCCCCCCACCCCCCAACAGAGCTCCTAAAAATAAATAAAAAAATGTAAAAATATAACATAAATACAAATATAAATATAAAATATAAATAAAATAAAATGGTCCACTGCCATACTTACACTATCCACTTCTCTACTGACCCCGTCCTCTGTCCTATTGACAAAGAAGGTATCCAAATAGTTGTAACGGGATAACCAGCAGCAACCCCTCCATTTTCACATTGAGTGGCTGTACAGCATAACTAAGGGGGTTATTTACGAAAAGCAAATCCACTTTGCACTTCAGGTGCAAACTACAAGTGCAAAGTGCACTTGAAATTGCACTGAAAGTACACTTGGAAGTGCAGTCGCTGTAGATCTGAGTGGGACATGCAGGGAAAATGAAAAACAGCATTTTAGCTTGTACATGATTGGATGATAAAATCAGCAGAGCTTCCCCTCATTTCAGATCTTCCCCTCAGATTTACAGTGACTGCACTTCCAAGTGCACTTTCAGTGCAATTTCAAGTGCACTGTTATGGAAATCTCTAGGCCAACTCTAGAGTACTGCTAGTCTGCCTGCTGAGGCCAAATGAGTGAGAGAGATGACAGACCACGTTCTCTCTTCAATGTCCCGTGCCAAAAAACAGGGGTGACCTTTCACTGCTCTTTTATTAACAACATGAAATTTCCAATACATACATTTAATTGGTTAGTTCATAGAGTCCACTCCCATTTTACACGCCCATCTGTGACATCTGTAGCACATGGTAGACGTTCCAATCTTCTTTAGGGGCCATTTTGCTTACAGACGGTGGAGGGGTCTATGTGAGGGGAGGCAGGAAGGAGCAAAGAATGAAAGTCCAGATTTGGAAAGAGCTCTCTTGTCACAAGATTTAAAGTTTCTTCAGATCCAAAGTCAAGAGGCAAGGGGGGGAAGATTTGGAATTGAAGCCATTTAGGAATGCAGTGGGGAAAAACAGTGGCAACCGAACAACTCTTGTTTGTCCCATTTCTAATGTTGAGTTATAACTTCTTTAAAACATATCTGATATAAAATTCTCAAGGAAAATAGACACTTATTGCAATACATGAATAATGAATATAAAAACAAATCAAAAGAATATAAAAAGAGAAAACATTTTAGTGGTTCTAAGGCTTAACATAAAATAGGAATTTTAGAATAATCTATCACAGCACTTTACACTTGTAGTTTGCACTTGCAGTGTAAAGTGGATTTGCCTTTTGTAAATAACCCCCAAAGTGTATGGTACAGGAAAAGAGACTGGTAAAAAATGTAGCATTTAAGGCAAATGCTTGTGGTGCCCTGAGAGGAAATAAAGTCTCTCTCTTTTATCAGGGGGTTGGTTGCGGAAGATAACATTGGTTGAGGACTTGAACCCCACAGCAGATACCACAGTGCTGTATGGCTTCAAAAGTCTCTGGTAAATCAGGAAAGGCGATTGTGAGAAATGGCACCCCACTTGAATGGCTGTGCTGAGGAATCTGTCTGGACAATGCCCACCAATGTGATTGGGTTCTAGGGTAGTGCCGCATGTTCTTATGCCATTTCAGTGGCAGGCCCACCCACTCCAATGAAGAGAGACCCTTACTTGGTTGCAGCTAACTAGCTCAGTCATGGCTGCTCTATCAGGCGCAAACTCACAGAGCAATAGAAAGGTGGATGGTGGTGCAGTTTATATCCCCTGAGCTTGTCCATGAGTCCAGAGGATAATGGGAGCCCAAGGAATAGTGGGAGCGCAGGGGGTTATGGGTAATGGAGTTAAAAAGTCTGACTTCTGCTGCTGGAAACAGTGGGTAAAGGGACACTCTGGTAAGCTTTAAAGGGGAGTTACACCCACAATTTCACTTTTTAAATATAAATACCCCTGTAATACACAAGCTTAATGTATTCTAGTAAAGTTAGTCTGTAAACTAAGGTCCGTTTTGTTAGGTCGTTACAGCATTTAGTTTATAATCTAGAAATAGACCGTGGCCATCTTAAGTGTGGGCATCATGAAGCCAGACTGTATGACTTTCTGAATTTCAGCTTTGCATATCTCGCACATGCTCAGTGCTGCACAAGCAATGTAATAGGTTTCAGTCAGGTTTGCAAGGACTACTGGGAAACATGATGCCTATCCCAGAAACCCTTGCAAATAGCCTTGTGACTTAACCTCCCTGGTGGTATGATTCTGTCTGGAATTACGTACCAAAAGCGGTACAATTATTTGCATGGAAATTTGGCATTTTATACTGTAGGCCTGCAATTCTTAGGAATAACTTGCTTAAATCTGTCCAAACAAGACATCCCGGGTATGATAAAGTTTGAAAAACAAAATCATAATTTTTTATATAATAATAAACTATAAATAATTATAACAAATTATAATGTAATTATAATAAAAAATATTCAATAATGTAATCAACTCAAAAACACTAAAATTTGCTCAGTTGCAGAATTGTCGCTGTCATTATTTTTTTTATTTTATGACGAATTTCCCCACAAATCGATATCGCTAAACTCTGCAATTGATTATAATTTATTATCGCTGTTTTCTAGCTGATCTAAAACAATTTTTGACATAAAGGGACACTTTTGGTTGCTATGGGCAATCTACAGTTTCCAGGCAGAAAGAACAGTTTTTATTATATAAAAGGACATGTAGGGCACTGGGCAGACCACTAGGGACAAGGGGGGTGTGTATTTTTTACATACAGTACTGTAATCTATAAGATTACATTGTACTGTATGTAAAGTGTTTGTTTACTTTTTTGAATTTGGCGCCGTTCTCCGCTCCCGTGCGTCGCAACGTCGCAAGGGAACGGAGATCGGCGGCACACTGGGACGCTGTGTGAATCAAGCAAACACCCGCTCGCTCACACAGCGTGGATGCATCGCTGGATCCAGGAAGAAGGTAAGACAGCGCGCGCTGCAGGCTCTGCATGGCTACCCCGAGCGTGACTCGGGGATACCGATCTCAGCAGAAAAAAAACACCCCGAGTCACGCTCGGGGATACCGCCAGGGAGGTTAATAGCCTAAGCTAATAAGGAGGAGGAAGTAATGAAGGACTACAAAATAAAGGTATTTACAAGCAACAAAATTAATAAATATTGTCCATTCTGAACACTATGGGCCAGATTCAGGTAGAAGTTACGCGGCTTATCTCTAGATAAGCCGCGTAACTTCTAACCTACGCCGGCGTATCTGTTTTCTGTATTCAGAAAACAAGATACGCCAGGATTGAGTTAAGATACGAGCAGCGTAATTGTATTTCACCGTCGTATCGTAACTGCAATTTTAAAATGGCCGCTAGGGGCATTCCCGCTGATTTACGCAGAGAATATGTAAATCAGCGAGATACGCCAATTACCGAACGTACGCCCGCCTGACGCAGTGACTTTACGCCGTTTCTGTAAGGGGTTTCCCGGCGTAAAGATAAAGCACCAAAAAGCAGGCGCATCCTATGTTAAGTATGGCCGTCGTTCCCGCGTCGCAATTTGAAAATTTTACGTCGTTTGCGTAACTCGTCCATGAATGGGGCTGGACGCCATTTACGTTCACGTTGAAACCAATGATGTCCTTGTGACGTCATTTAGCGCAATGCACAGCGGGAAATTTAGGGGACGGCGCATGCGCAGTACGTTCGGCGCGGGAACGTGCGTAATTTAAATGCTCTACGCCCCCTACCCGGCTCATTTGAATTACGCGGGCTTGCGCCGGTGGATTTACGCTACGCCGCCGCAACTTTACAGGCAAGTTCTTTGTGAATAAAGCACTTGCCAGTAAAACTTGCGGCGGAGAAACATAAATGACATACGTTACGCCGCCGCAGTTTTACGCCTAGATACGTGAATCTTGCCCTATGAGATTAGGGCATGCAGCACAGACAAACATAAAAAAATGGGTGGAACTCCACTTTAATGATTACAGCTTGAACACTATTCATTGATTTACCTGCGGTTAAAGGTTTATGCTTTCTACATTATAAATAGAGTTGTATTTATATTTTTCTGCAGGATTCAAATGATAATATTATTCATCAGTGGTTGAATTTCCAGCTTTACTTGGGAGTAGCGTCTTTGGAGCTAGGGCTTGGTAAATTTTCTACACTTGGCTCCTGGAAAATTAAAGTAGAAACAAAGGTATGAAAAATGTTTAAATGTATAATGCTTAATATCTTTATTATTAAAAGATAAATACAAATAAAAAAGTTAGGACAAAAGGTCTGGAGTTATGTAATAAAATTCAGAACTGCTCAGGGATCTGAATGTTTCTGGATGTATAATATAATATATAATATAATATAATTGCAGTCCTAGATTATAGATGTATAGATTATAATTCCGTTGCTCAGTACTAATCATAATAAGACTAAAATTCATGATATGTGCACTGTTTACAAGCAAGGCCAGGAAAATGATAGGATTCGTTTAACTAGGCTGATTCAATTCTGCTACTTTTGACATTTGTACAATTATATCAGTGAGTAGTAATCATCTAAAATGTAACTTTTTTTTTTTTTTTTTTTAGAACTCTTCAAATATTGAGCACTTTGTTGTCGATGAAGAAGGTGGGTTAATTATTGTGCCAATTGCATCTTTAGTTTATACTAGTAATACAATTTAAGATCCAATTTTTATCAACTGTATTATCTTGTTGTGTCAAAAATAAGTTCCATAAAGGTCACCTTGCAAAAGAACAATGTGGAAATGTCATTCTTCTTGGTCCCTTTCAGCACTCTGTGTTTCTTTAATTATTGTGGCTGTAGTGATGTATGTAGGGGATGGCAGGAGAAACTATTGGGTGCTGAAGGAAACACAGGAAAAAAAAAAAATGATGAAACCTGCTTTCTCCTACCTGCCACCAGCACATTTCTATTAGCTTTTAAGGCATCTTTGTGATGAGGCACCAGAGGAAAAGTTTAACAGAATGATCAGGCAAAGAGCAAAAGTAAATTTCAGTTTATTAACCACTTAAGTCCCGGACCAATATGCTGCTAAATGCCCAGAGGCGTTTTTACAATTCGGCACTGCGTTGCTTTAACAGACAATTGCGCGGTCGTGCGACATGGCTCCCAAACAAAATTTGCGTCCTTTTCTTCCCACAAATAGAGCTTTCTTTTGATGGTATTTGATCACCTCTGCGATTTTTATTTTTGGCGCTGTATACAAAAAATGGAGCGACATTTTTAAAAAAACAACAATATTTTTTCATTTTTGTTATAAGAAAAATCTAAAAAAATAAATTTTAGTCAAACATTTAGGCCAAAATGTATTCAGCCACATGTGTTTAGTAAAAAAAAAATCGCAATAAAAAAAAAAACTAGCTACCTAGCGGCAACAGTGACACTAATACAGCGATCAGAAAAATTATCGCTTAGTGACACTGACACTGGCAATAGGGGGTGAAAGAGTTAACTAGGTGATCAAGGGGTTAAAACTTTATTAGGGGGTACGGGGGCTACCCTGGACTTAACACTAACTGCCTGTCACACTAACTGTCACACTGATACTAAATGCAGTGATCAGTAAATATATGATCACTGCATTCAGTGACACTGTGACAGGGAGGTGGGGGGGTGATCGCAAGGGGTTAATGTGCCTACATGTCCTGGTGTCAGTGTAGTGTTGTGCAGACTCACTTGTGATGTCTTCTCTCCTCAGCGGCGGTTGAAAATACCGTCGAGAGGAGAGATTACATCACTTCCCACAGCCCCTTCCCACAGAGGGCGGGGGAGGATGCACATCCCGGATCGCTCCCACAGCCTACGGAACCGCCGCATGTACCGGGGGGGGTCCCAATCGGACCCCCGACCCACATCTAGGCAGGGATGTACAGGTACGCCAATGTGCCTGTACGTGCCATTCTGCCAACGTAAATGTACATGGGGCGGTCCTTATGTGGTTAAACAAGTGCAAAGTTAGATGCAATAAAGCAAAATGGGCTATTGTAAAGATCCTCCTCTTCTCGGGTCCACCACTGGTGCTCCTGGCTTCTCCTCCTCTTGGTATGCCACCATAGGAAGCTGCTTCCTACGGTGGCACACCTGCATGCTCAATTCCGAGCTGCCTCTGTGTATATGAGGCCCCGCCATTGACTCCCGCTGCTGAGTCTGTGCCATTGAGAAGGGAGAGAGTAGAGAGAGGCTTTGTTCTTCTGCACATAGCTGGATCGAGATATGGGGGGGGGGGGGGGCTGGTAGGGGAAGCTGCATGCAGGAGTTTTTTTTTTACTTTCATGCATATAAACGTTTAAAATCTCTGCAAAAGTGGACTCTTCACATCAGTGTCAGTGTAAAATCCACTTTGCATTACAAGTGCAAACTACAAGTGCAAAATACACTTGAAATTGCACTGAAAGTGCACTTGGAAGTGCAGTCGCTGTAAATCTGAGGGGTAGATCTGAAATGAGGGGAAGCTCTGCTGATTTTATTACCCAATCATGTGCAAACTAAAATTCAGTTTTTTTTTTCCTTGCAAGTCCCCCTCGGATTTACAGCGACTGCACTTCCAAGTGCACTTTCAGTGCAATTTAAAGTGGATTTGCCTTTCGTAAATAACCCCCATTGTCCCTCACAGTCTAGGGTAGATCTGGTAACGCAGGTAAACAGTTTGAGGGTTCCAAGGCTGAGGGAAAAATGCCACTCCGCAGTCTCCCACAACCGCTGGGTCTTTTAGAGAAGCTGTGTAACAATAGACTGCTGTCCAGCTGACTACACACCAATCTGACTTTGGAGAGCCTCTCATCTGTCTGCAAATTACTTGACCAGCTACCACTACGTTATCAGGTGTGGCCCTTCTGAGCTGCGGGGGAGGTACAGTAAGCTAAGAAACTCATCTTCCATGGGTGTATCAAAGAGCATGGTCAGTAAATGGGGACTCCCATAGAATTTGTTAACACCACCTAGTCATTGTTTCACAAAACAATATCAGCTTAGCCTATGGGGGTTATTTGTGAAAATAAAATCCACTTTGCACAACAAGTGCACTGACAGTAGATCTGAGGGGAAGATCTGAAATGAGGGGAAGCTCTGTGGAGCGGAGTTGCCTTTCGTAAATAACACCCAATGTGTCTATCTTTGGTTTATTATTGCTTTATTAGTGTCTCACCAGAAATTACATTGACATTACCTTATAAAATGGAAATCTGTGTTTTTTTATAGTGTTCTGTGCTTTTTAAATACAGAGAAAAGGAGGGGATAAGATAGTAAAGGTCAGGTGAAGATATTCTTGGTGGAAATTGTTTTTTTTTATTAATAGTATGCAAAAAAAATGCCAGTCCTAAAAGAATTATAGACATTACTATTGCAGCTGCTCACTTTTGAGAATGTTCATTCTGGCTGTCTGGCTGTCATGATGATCCTTTGGCTTCAGTTCTTTCTAAGGCCGCGTACACACGAGCAAATGAATCTGATTAAATCGGTCTGACAGACCGATTTGGTCAGATTTGTCTGCTGGCTGTTTTGGTTTGATCGCTGTACACACGATCAAACCAAAATCCCGCCGGCAGACAGCGCGCTGACGTGGCGGTGCCGTTGACGCCGCCACATCACCGCACCAGGAAGTAAAACACTTCCGCACATGCGTCAAATCCATTCGACGCATGTGCGGGCAGATATGTCTGCTGGTTAGCGTACTAACCAGCAGACATATCGGTCCGACGGGTTCCCAGCAGACAGATTTTAAAGCATGCTTTAAAATCTGTCTGCTGGCCAAATCCGTCGGCTCGCCCATACACACGATCGAATCTGTCTGCTGAGACGGTCTGTCATACCGTTTTCAGCAGATAGATTTGATCGTGTGTACGCGGCCTCAGTGGTTGATGTGCAACATGTCTAGGGATACATAATTCTACAATTTTTGGCACTCTTTTACAACATGTTTTATACTAGTCTCTGACTTAAAGGATTGAAGCCAAACACAGCCATGCAGCTAGAATTTAGCAATTGCAGCCCCTACTTCTCTAATGCGACTACAGAGACTTCTAGGGGATACCCACTTTCTTGGCTGTTTGCTTATATTAAATGATTTTTAATTATAAATAAGAATTACATTTCTATTTTTGTTCTTCAGTTTTGCCAAAATTTGATGTCACAATGAAGGTTCCTTCTGTTTATATTGACCCACATCAGCTAGGTATTTCTGGAACAGTCACAGCAAAGTAAGCAATTACAGCGATGCATATACATTACTTTATATTCAGTGGCTTCTGTTGTTGTTTTTTTTTTGTTTTTTAAAGAGGAGCTGCAATCTGCTCACATAATTTGTAATAAAAACATCTTT
Organism: Rana kukunoris; assembly: GCA_029574335.1. Taxonomy (NCBI): domain Eukaryota; kingdom Metazoa; phylum Chordata; class Amphibia; order Anura; family Ranidae; genus Rana; species Rana kukunoris. Next base: position 263,609,451 of record CM056052.1, read on the forward strand.
GCCATTCTGAAGCTTCCCTCCAACCACTTTGCATATTATTTTATTACTGTGATTCTGTACTTACCAAATAGGCTGCCTAAATCTCCCGCCACTGAGTCTGGCTTTGTCCATTTTTACTGTGGGCTGCTGAAGCTGCTGCCTGTTCACATCTTGGATTTACACAGACACACCTGCAGCTCTCATTGGTCTTCTTATGACTCATCCCTCCTCCCTTCCTTGCAAACTCCCATGAGAGAGCGAGAGAGAGAGAGAGAGCTGTGCATGATGTCATAAGCCTAGGCTAATGACCAGACAAGAAACAGGAAGTGGGCTGTATAACCTATTTTTTGGCAAAAAATAAATAAAAACATATTTTTTTCTTTTTTTACTTTCCAAATTTAAAACAACAAGGGCAGAAGAATTAATAGAAAGTTGAAAAACATTACTGAAGTTTTACTTTAAGATAAGTTTAACGAGTGGTTGCATTTGTTACATGAGCTTGCATACAATGGCATTAACTGGAGTCTACTGCAAAACAAGCTGACACGTTCAGCTGTCTTAGGCCTCGTACACACGACCATTTTCCTCGACAGAATCCATCAAGAAACTTGGTGGCAGAGCTTTTTTGCAGAGGAAAACAGTCGTGTATGTTTTTCGTTGAGAAAACTGTCGTGGAACTTGACGAGAAAAAAAGAGAACAAGATCTTTTTCCTCGTCGGGAGTCTCAATTTCCTCATAGTGTTTCTCGTCGGGCTGGTTTTCGTCGAGAAACACGTTCGTGTGTATGCTTAGAAACCCGCGCATGATCAGAATAAAGTATGAGACGGGAGAGCATCTTCGGTAAAAGTAGCGTTTCTAATGGAGATAGCACATTCGTCACACTGTAACAGACGGAAAAGTGCAAATCGTCTCTCACCAAACTTTTACCTAACACGCAGTAACATGAGATTAGCAAATGTAGCCCCAAGGGTTGTGCCAGTGGAATCAAACTTCCCCTGCCTTCGTATGTGTTGTACGTCACCACGTTTGAGAACGAGGAGATTTGGTCTTGACAGTGTGTACGCAAAGAAAGCTTGTCAAGATTCTCGACAAGCTTAACAAGGAACTCGTCGAGGAAAACGATGTGTCTTTTACTACAAGTTCCTTGGTCGTGTGTACAAGGCCTCACACTTTTTCAAGTATGGATAATTATTTTAGTGATCTGAAAGGTCACTGAATGGAGGGGGGAGCACATCCAACTACACAGACAGAATCCATGAACCAAAAAAGGTCTAGAAACGGATACAGAAGCTTGTACATCTAAAACACCCAGCGCCCAAACACAAGAGAAATAACCTGGTATATGCAGTCTAATGTAGCAAGGAATGGAAAGACTGAAACATTGTTGAGTGCTTGTTTTGCATCCCCAAATGGAGGATTCAATATAGGAGGGTCAATTCTACAGGTCAGAACTGGACTAAGGTACATGCAAAGATCATACCTGGAGTTCAGCCAAACATCTAAGTTCAGCTTTGTCTTTTTGACTGCTTTTTTTGCAGTCTTCTTCTTAAAAATTCAAATAGGAAAACATGTAAGCACAGCACATAAAATAAAAGGCTTACTGTGACTACTTGTTTGTTTTTATACTAGGTATGCTTATGGAAAGCCAGTGGCAGGCAATGTAACAGTATCTTTAGTACCAGCATATTCTTATGGGATTGCATACGAGGTTAACAAAACTTTTGAGGTAAGTGCCATTTAGAAAACTTAAAAATACTGTATTCTTAAAACTCCATGTAGCTACCTGTCTCACTAATAAATAGATCCATAGGGTCTCTCTTCCATCCTCTCTCTTTGTTTATTCCTCCATATGTACATTTTGAGATATTGGTAGAATGTGGATTGTTGGGGTTGGATTAATAGATTGTCCTGATCTGATTTTTGAAACACTGTTAGGAATGTCTACATGCTCTGATATGTAAGTGCATACTTAGGGAATACCTTGGAGTGGTGAATCAATCACTATCATTTAAAAGACATGCGCATGGAAGATTCACCTCAATGTCTGACGAATGGCAGATTCACTGCTTTATAAATATACCCCTTACTTAGGGCTCATTTAAAACTTGTAGAGGAGGGAGCAGTATAATCACTTGGCTGAACCACGTTTTTATTGCCTTCACTTATGTTGCACATTCCACAGCCCTTTCCTTTGTGACCATGGCAGGAATTAAATCCCCTGTTGCGTTTGACCAGCGGCAGTGCAATGCTGCAACCAACTTAGCAGCCATGTGTAATGCACATGGTTGCAGCACGTCAGCATGGCAACATATCATTTCATTTCTACAACGGCCTACAGCTGGCCACAGAGTGGAGCCAGAATCTATAAGCAAGCAGCATCAGGTAACAAGGGCTCTACTCCAAAAGAAGTTTCTCAGTGGCTCAGGCAGTAGTGAACTGACCCAAGAACACCAGGTACCAGGATTGGTTCCTGGTTAAGGCGAGACAGTATCCCACACACAAAGATACCCCCTGGCCTTGTGTGGGCCAATCCCCAGAAGTGAGGCTGGCAGGGAGCTAGGAAACCTATAAATTGACATTGGCCATAGTTTGTGTGGAAGATGGAGAAGCAGTGCTGAGGGAGGCTGTTGGTGGCCCTTGAGGGACACCTGCTAGTGAGGTGTTTTACCTCGGGCTAGGAGCTCAGGAAAGCTGGCGTGGAAGGATCCCACCACAGGAGGCAGTTGGAGGGTTTTAATCACTTTTAATCACTTCCATACCAGGACTATTCTGGCACAGACAATTACCCAGAACACCCAAACACTATATATGTCATTGCAACTTTTTTATCTTGCACAGTATTTGCGCAATATGCCTGTTTTTTTAAAACATTTTCATGAACTAAAAAATAACAAAACAGTAAAGTTACCCCAATTTTTTTATATAATGTGAAAGATTATGTTACGCCGAGTAAATAGATACCTAACATGTCACGCTTTAAAATTGTGCACACTCATGGAATGGAATGCGAACATTCCTTGTAATAGGAATATATTGTGACAGGTACTCTTTATGGAGAGATGTCAATAAGACCCCACATCTCTCCTTCAGGCTGGAAAGCATGAGATTGTGAAAAAAATCACTGATCTCATGGCGACAGCCGCGATTGTGGGTTTGTTCCCTTCCGGGTACCCGGGCATGACGTCATTACATCGCGCACTGGGCCTCAGACAGCCATAGAGATGTCTGGGGACCATCTGGTCCCCAGTCATCTCTATGCTTCCCATCCAACGCTGGCGGATCGTTTCTCCGGGTTCCCGATGGCACGGGAGAGCCCAGAGAAGCACCGGATGGTGGCGGGAGGGGGGGACGCCCCCTTCTGTAACCTATAAGAACGATCGTTCTTATGGTGCACAGAATCGCCGGCAGAAAACAGTGATATCTGAATGATGCCTGTAGCTGCAGGCATCATTCAGATGTCACCACTGAACGTACAGGACGTCATACGACGTCCTTTGGCGGGAGGTGGTTAAGCTAGAGTGGCAGCAAGAAGAAGCAAGCAGAGACAGTGAATAGATCAGGGACAAGACTGTCAGCTGTACAGTGCCCTCTTGAAGTCTTTTGTGTTTTTGAATTTTTTTTCAAGTTGTGCATCCCATAAATTCCTTATTCCATCCGAGTTATCATCCCCACAAAAAAAAAAACAAGCCAAAAACTGATCTTTCTGGGTTTGAGTGAATTAAGGAATTGGTTGTGCAGCAGTGGGGAACCCTAACTCAGCAACTAGTACAGGGGTAGTGCTACACGTACATTGATCAGAGTAGTTCAGTATCACCACAGTGGGGTTGATCAGGGTTTTTTTTTTTACATTATGTAGCACTACCCCATTCGGGAGCCGCTGAGTATAAGTGGGATCGGCGTGTTGTATTACCTGGCAGGTGTCTAGGGGTGATACTTGTGAGTTGAGGAGAAGAGAGTGAATGTCCAGTCCTTAGTTGGATTTTCTTCAATGCTTTATTCCAAGGCCCAATATGGCCTTCATCAACATAGTATAGGATAGGAAAGGTTGATGAGGAGAGAGAGAGAGGGAGAGAGAGTTTGAGTATCAGGCCTTGGATATTGAAAAATGAGAGAGCAATCTTACTCTCAGTAGTAATAAACTCAGTTCGTCGCCACTCTAGTTGGAGTGGTTAAAGTGCTCCCGGACAGGTCTCTGCCACAGGCCTGGCAGCCAGAACGCCACTTGCAAGTGCTGGGAGGACCAGGCCTCTGCCACAGGTCTGGCTCAGGCCTCTGCCACAGGCCTAGTAGTTAAATGAGCATGAAATTGAAGGGAGCGAGTCCTCCCAATAAATTAAGTTAGAGTCACTGGATCCCCGATGGTTTGTTCAAGCCCTATTGGATCACCTGCCTCCGGGTTCTCCTCAAGCCGATCCCCCACCGTACAGCTTCCAGCCTGGGATCCTTTTAAAAAAGGTTTGAGACCCAGCAGCTTCTGGGATCCCTCTCCATGTTAGAGTGAAGCTCTGCATGGTGTGCAACTTCGGCCAGGTAGGCCATGGCTGCGGGGTCCATGGATGCCACATCCTGAAGGTGGATGCCGCACCTGGAACTCGGACCCCGCAGGAAACAAGAACGGCCCTTAGGCCAAGGCGGCTGCCCCAGATATATCCTCCCTCAGCATGCCCCGACGAGGGAACCAACCCCTCTGATTGGCTGCTGAGAAAAACGAGTCTGCCACAACCCCTCTAGCGCCAACTACCGCCCAGGGGTAAACACACCCCTGGCAGCAGCCCAATTTTACAAATTGCGAATGGGAGCCATGTAATTCTCCCATTCCCCACTAACTTTAGCATAACGCCCCCACAAATAGCAAGGGGGCGCTACAATTATGATTGCTTACGTATAACAGTGGTGATCACTGTTATAAGTAATAACTGTCATGAATGGCTTTCATTCATGACAGCTTGCTTACTATTGTGATACTGTGATTGGCAATAGCTTATCACATGGTACAGGCTGGCAGGTATCATGTGCATGTGCGCCGCAGCATACCAGTACATTGCGGAGCCTGGAGCTGCCACGCACTCATAGTAAAAGTACTGTGGGTAGGCGGCAAGTGTGCATTCTGCAAATGTACTCAAACTTAGAGGTTACCTGGTAGAAATGTTCTCACGGCAGACCAGGGCTGCATTATCTGGATGGGTAAAAAGCTTAAACTTCCAATGTAAGGTTCTTCAGGTACACTGAGGTTACACTTATCCTGTATTAGGCATCTATGCTAGGTAGATAGACACTGACAACTTTACATTTTCTTTTACTGAGGCACGTGGGAAATACAGATACATCTTTTGTCAATCTTCTCATACATGTGTGTTAAGTTAACATAATTTGGCTGAGGTAGAATTGGCTGTGCTACTGAACATAACACTGTTCCTAATGGCTTTCCCAAAAGATATGGTGCATAAGGGACATAGTGTGGCCTATACCTGTAATGGCTAAGGTCCATAGCAGCAAGTCCACAGTCACCGGAGTACCTGAAGATGGGCAGTTCTTAAGAGGATTAGCAGCAGCAGAGAAGAAATCACACTGCAGCAATCTGTCCCGACCAACAAACTAATAGCAGTACAGAGGAACCAAGCTGAGCCACTGCCCTCTATTGCTGTTACTGAAAGGAGAGAGGTAACAACTTTGGGGTCCTACAGCCGATTGTTAGGAGAGCGTGCTTCAAATAGACTGATAGCATGTATTTTGGAAAGGAGGGGGGGGGGGTTGGAATGCAGGGAGGGGGGATCTGACAGTTATATGTTACACAGAGATAATTCCATTCCGGAGGAGCTTTTTCATCTCCACATAAATTGCTTTGTTATTACTACTTAAAGCAGGGGTGCCCAACCTTTTGAAAAGCGAGGGCCACTTAAATGACTTGATAACCAGTCATGGGCCACAATGAGCGGAGTGGGTAGATGGCATGTCCGTGTCTGCTTTGCATATGCAAAGCGGAAACTGACACAGCCCACTATACTTTTTAGCGGATCATATTGGAGGTAGGATGCAAGTCAGTTTATGTCTGCCACTACTTAGAGGTGAATGGAGGGTCCAATTGGTTGGACTGAGTGTGAAAGGGGCCCAAGGTTTCTTTAACACTGATGCACTGCGGTTTACCCGAGCCACGGGTGCAATGCAGTGTACCTTTGGCTTTCCTGCACTTTGCAATAGACTTCTATTATTATATTTTGCAGGTTTGGTGCACTTTCAGAAAGCTCCCCAAACTCGCAGGTATTGAAGTCTATGGCTCAGTGCAGGTAACCTGCAGATCAGTTTTAAAGCAGCCCAGTAACCACTGCGGAAAATATATTCCCATATATATATATATACACTGATTTTAGTAATAAACTGACCATTAATAACAGTATTCTATTACATCCCAGAGCAGGAGGTCGCGGGCCACATCAGAGGGCTCCGCGGGCCACATGTGGCCCCCGGGCCACTGGTTGGGCACCCCTGACTTAAAGTTAAAGTGGTTGTTACGCCACTCTAATCTGTATACACCATCAGCACTGCCTCCTATTGTATTATGCCCCTCTGTGTGATTTATAAAAAAATAAATGCTGCAAATACCTAATTTCACAGCTGAGATTACGATCATATGACTGGCTAGCTTTCTAATTTTCTCCTCTGAGAGATGCAGTGGGCGGGGCTGAGATTCCCCTGCTGATGTTAGTCTGGAGGGGAGAAGGAGAGGAGGAGAGAGCTGGCTGGTCATGTGATTGCAATCTTAGCTATTAAATTAGGTATTTACAACATTTATATTTATAAATCATTCACAAAGGGGGACAGTGCAATAGGAGGCAATGCTAATGGTGTATACGGGTTAGTGTTATGAGAGCAGCAGGAGGGGGAGGAGGACACAGTAGCAGAGAGGAGAGCAGATAACAGGCTGCTGATGACAGAGGTACATAAACTGACCACAGTGTCAGGTATCAGCAGCCATGATACACCGTGGTCAGTTTACATAGGGGTGGGGAGAAACTGGCAGGATCAGCCAGGTTATGTAGGTGTTACAAGGGGCCAAATGACACAGGACAAGCACTGTGTTCTATAACATGCTTTAAAGGAGCAAGATCCATTTTTGTTTTTGGGGTTAACAAACGCTTTAACAATAGCCAGGTCAATGTATACCTAACATGAAACAGGGAGGCTGTCATTGCTGTTTTTTCTGAAAATGCCGCCAGCATTGTTCTGATTCAGTGGACGTATACAGATTGAGGCATGTAAATGTTCTCAGACTTTCCTGACATACATGTTTTAGATCAGAATGTATTAAAGCTAGTGGGTCAGCTTAACACCAACTAACTAGCATTCTCAGGAAGAGGTTGGTAGTAAAGGGGCTTATAGTTCACTAATCAGTGATCACTGCATTGGTGTGCAGATCACATACAATGTCTGTACAATGCAAATTCAGTCATACAGTTTGTATGGCTGATTATGCATCACATTTTGACCAAATTGGTGCAGGACCCTTTTTTTGGTCTGCACTGGAGTCAGGCTGCCAGGGCCGCTGATAGAAATCATGGGGCCCCGTACAGCCTACCTGACGGGGCCCCCTTCAGCCCCTTCCCTGGCCCCCCCTTCAGTCCCACCCCTAGCCCCGCCTTCAGTCCCACCCTTAGCCCCGTCCAGGCTTTAAGCGGCTGCAGGAGGAAATCTGAGAGATCAGTATTTCTCAACATTTTACCAGTCACAGGAAAATGTATTGCCTCTTCACTGCCTGTCAACTGCCTCTGAAAAGCAATCTGAGCCTGGATTGCTTTTCAGAGGAATGATATTTTCTTGTTGGTTTTATGAACCTGCTCTAAAAAATTAGTTCTGATTGTACAGAAAAAAATAACATGTGTGTGTATACACACGTATGTAAACACATGTACACACACATATAACTACACACATACACATATAACTACACACACACATATATAAATACACACACACACACATATATATAAATACACACATACATACATAAACATATAAATACACACACACACACACACACACACATATAAATACACACACATACACACAGACACACCTCCTAAACAGTAGCTGTCTGCTAAGGGGAAGACCTGCAGTTACACATGGAACACAGCATGAGGCTAGATTTACATAGCAGCAGGCAACTTTTTTTTACATTTTTTTAACAGGGGGACAAAAATGACAGATTTCTGGCCATGCTTTCTCTCTCAACACAAAAGGCCCCTCACTTTTAATGTATATACAAAATCCGTGCATTTGAAGGGTCTATGGTCTCCTCTCCTGAGGGATACTGTAGAGTTTTCCATCTACTATAGTCTGTGATATGCCTCTTCTTCTCTGCCTCCTGATTTTTAACACATAATGCATAGTAACATATATAATAGATTTCTTTTTGAAAACATTTCAGCAGCAGCACCATACCTTCACTCTCCATGCTGGGTACTACACTGTAGGGGGAGGCAGAGAGCACACACTTCAAGACATCTCTCCCTTTGCTTTCACCCCAGATTAGTATCTGGCAGCCACCACTCTAACATTTCAGACATGGGGGGGGGGGGGCGCACAAGGTCCCCCTGCAGCATGGAGCCCAGTCGCAATGGTGACTTCTGTGTCCTGTATATGACAGTCATACCACTGCCATGAACTGTGGAGGCAGATGAATCACTCCGTCAGGGAAGGGAATATGCAGACTGAGCCAGCATGCGGAGCGACACACAGGTGACATGCACGCAAAATAGAAAAAATAGTCCCTCCCACACACCCACAAGAACATCAATCCGATGGTACTCAGAAAGAAGAAAACACCCTCAGATAAGTCAGAGCAGAGGGGAGGGGGGGTTGGGGGATGCTGGCTTTTTTTATTTTTTATTCTGCATTATTTTCTTCTCTGATTGTCCGGGCCCCCCTGCTGGCCGGGGCCCAGTACAACAGGGCCAGTTGTACTGGCTTATCAGCGGCCCTGCAGGCTGCATGGGTGTTCATATCTTTGCAATCCGATTCCTGCACCATTTCACAGTACACACTGCAAGCTGCAAACCCATCTGGGTGATTTCATTAACTTTACATTGACACCCGCAGCAGTTTGCAGACGTCAGTGTGAACTGCTGGTGATTTAGGTGCAATGCGGGATCCCACACAGGAATCACAGGTTTTCCCGCATCACACCAGTGAGAACCCAGCCTGAACTTTAAAAAGTCTTCACCACTGTGCTGTAAGCACACAAATTGCACATGGTTTTTGGGTTGTTGATTAGGTCATATTCTATACTATGATACAAAGCATCACAGTCTGGCATGTGTATACCTCCATATACAAAACAATTTATCAAGATTTTTCCTTATATCCAATATTTACTATAATCTGTACCTACACATTTAAATGCATATCGGCATATGTGTTTTCTCTGATATGTATAGACATACATAAGAGGAAGCATGTCAGACCTTATATCCATTAGAATGTATACCTCTATATAGCTGCTTTTGCAACTTAGGGGGTCATTGGGGGATATGGTAGGTTGTAATCTTTGCAGCACATTCTGTAACCAGTACATACATTTCAGCACTGCATATTCTTCTCTACCCCCCCTCTCCTCCCAACCACTTTGGGGGGGGGGGGGGGCACAGTTTGGCATTTTTGCCCTGGGCACTAGTTGACCTTGTCCCGCCACTGTCTGAAAATCTATATACAGTATATATCCCAGAATTGACAGGAAGTGGAAGAATTCACATGCGACTGGACCCCTGCAGCAATCAGCCATATGATAATTAAAAAAGTGTTACACCATAAATACAGTAACATAATAATATCCAAAAAGTAACAGCAACAACTAGCACCTGCTTAACACACCTAGAGGAAAACTGTACACATCATGTTACAGTAAAATTTGGGTTATGTTGTCCAAATGTGTTTGTTGTGCTTTATTGGATTATTTTAGGTGGTAGATAACTATGTACAGTGGAATATGAACCTAAACTGCCATATAAGGAAAACTATGTAATGGATACATTTGATGATAAAATAATATTTACGATGACAGAATATTTTTGCTTTGTGCTGTGTAATGTTAGCAATAGACTGTGTAATGTTTACAGGCAATAAGTAAGAACCAAACTTCTCTTGAAATAACGTGGCAGGGTGTGTGTGAGTGAGTCAGAGATGATGACTAGTGCATGAAACACTGAACACTGAATCATTCAGCAATTTTGTAAATAAAACGCTTTTCCAATACAAGTTCTAAAACTTCTTTTGTGATGCAAGTACTGACTGTTTATATGCAGTTTATTGTAAAAATGTAAGAAAAGATGTTGGATTGTATTTAGAATAAGGGCTTATACATACCAGCATCTGTGCTGTAATGCGACTGCTGCTATGCACAGAGTATACAGTGTTGACCCACTGATTACATTGCATTGCGCTGTTTACTTTTTTCCCCCAAATGTATGGTATGTTACAAAATGACACTCCATTTATGTTTATTCACCACAGTTTGTTGTGATGGAGTGCACGGCGTTGCCAAAAGTACTGCATGTCCTACTTTTTTTCCAGCACCAAAGCAACAAAGTGGCGTGAACTAAACCAATAGAACATTAGACAATTTACTTTGTCCATACGTTGGCACTGCGCATTGCACTTAGTGTGAATGGGGCCTTAAATAAACACAAATGTGTGTGGATGTGTACCGTATATACTCGAGCATAAGCCGACCCAAATATAAGCCGAGGCACCTCATTTTACCACAAAAAAATTGGAAAATGTATCGGTGCTACCCGGCCGTAGGGTCCCCTAGACAACAAACTTAGCACAATTTTAGAGGAAGAGTGGGGCTACATGTGTGCCAAGATTGGGGTCCAGGGGACCTATGGCCGGCCAGTATCGGTTCCCCAAAATCTGGGAGATCAGGCGCAAAAAGGTGACTCGAGTATAAGCAGAGGGGGGAATTTTCAGCACAAAAAATACCTGAAAAACCCAGCTTATACTCGAGTATATACAGTAATTAACAATGCTTTCTGATAAAAACACATTAACTTTTGTTCATGTTTTGATTACAGATTTTTGGATCAGTAAATTTCAGCATACCACACATGGAATTGCTGAACGTATTGATGTGGGGCCAAGTAAATATAACAGTCTCAGTTACAGAGGAGTTGACAGGTATCCCTTTATTGTACAGCTAAAATAATTCTGATAATTGATACTATGTTATTGAAACAACCTATGTATATGTTGGAAGCCTTATATGGTTGAACATCTACACATAATAATGCCCCAGAGTAATTAAACCAAGGCGGAGGGGATGCTTGGTAATAATTGGTTATTGCAGTCCTCCACACTAACACTACACATTGAAAGGTTTGTTTTGTAGTAGTTAGATACTGACAGCCCATTGCCAGCCTATCCATAAATTAACTACCGTATTTATCGCCGTATAACGCGCTCCCGCGTATACCGCGCACCCCTAAAGTGACCCCCAATCATGTGGAAAAAAAGTTATTTTTGTACTTACAGTTTTGGTGTCTTGCGCGGCGTCCATCGGCGGCCTCGTCGGGTCCGGTGTCCTGTTGTCCTTCTGCGGCTTCGGTTGTCCTTCTGCGGCGGGTCCGGTGTCCTCTTCGGCGGGTCCGGTGTCCTCTTCGGCGGGTCCGTTATCCTCTTCGGCAGGTCCGGGTCCTTCTGCGGCTTCCTCGCGTCCTCCCCGCTCGTTTCCTGCGACGAGTTTTGAATACCGGGCCAGCATATACCGAGCGCAGTACACTCGGGCAGGCTCGGCAACTGTCGCGCTCACGTCCTGTACGTCCAGGACGTGACCGCGGAAGAAGCCGAGACTGGCCGAATATACCCGAGTGTACGGCGCTCGGTATATGTCGGCGCAGTATTCAAAACTCGGTGCGGGAAAGCGGGTATCAGCGTATATCACGCACCCACGATTTTGCCCTGATTTTCAGGGCAAAAAAGTGCGCGATATACGCCGATAAATACGGTATATTTGTATAGTTTTGTACTGCTCTCCACAAGAATCAGTGTTAGATAGCACTGCCTATGTAACACTACCGATTGACAGGTTAGTTCGGTAGTATTTGTCATTCCGTTGCTAATCTAGCCGTAACAGAACCAATTATAGTCATTGTACTGAAACAAAAAATAGTGCTTAGCGCTTAAGTAATATTCAAAAACAAATCTGTCATAGCTGCACTCCAAAACACCTAAATCTTAGTGTTAAAAAAATAAATACAAAATATAGCTGCGCTGTGTCTTTAAAACTGTGTAGCAGGGAGCTGGATATAGATATATTCCTGCAATCAGAAGACATTCTGTAACATTACTACAGTGAAGCTGTTTCCCTCTAGTGGCAGCAAAGACTGCTAGCAGACTGGATACAGGGAGCCAAGCATACATGGAATTGTAGTTCCAGGACTCAGGTTTCACATTGGAATTTCACTGTTTATAGACTACAACATCCAGTCTGCAGAAGGAAGTAGCAGACTGCTGGGAGCAGGGGCGGACTGACAACTCATGGGGCCCCCGGGCAATAGAAGATTATGGGGCCCCCAGGCTTTCAAATGGCCACCAAGCCAGGTGGCAGTACAGAGGCGGGGCAGCTAAAATCTCAGGATTTTCACATCAAAAGCATGTAGGTTTTGGACATATCAGGGACAGATGTAAAAAAAAAACACAGATTTTGACATACTGTCCCTGGTTTTAATGAGCCCGGCAACCCTGATGGGGCCCCCTAGTGGCATGGGGCCCTCAGGGCAGTGCCCGGGTTCCTCAATGGTCAGTCCGCCCCTGGCTGGGAGAGACTATAAGATGGATGGTTTGAGGCCTAGATCTCTCTCTCTGGACCTTGTTGGACTCTGCCAGCAGGAGGTTTGTGTGACAGGGAGTTTGCTGACGATTTGTGGTGTACGCAGCGGGAAAACCGGATAGCTACACCCAGAGGGATCTCTGTGGACAGCATCGCTTCTTCAGTGCAGTGGACCGGAGGGTGTTCCAGAGGCGCCTGCAATTCAGGATCCAGTGAGCTGCAGCGTGATGCTGCGGCCACCTTTACACAGAGCAAAGACACAGAGAAAGATTTCCGGCTGGAGTCTTCTTATCATCTACACAGCCATCTAATCCATCTGAGATCCAGAGTGGTGAGCAGGCATAGCCCATGTTATAATTAAGGACACTACTGCTAGGCATCACCCACACAGTTTAGCTGGTGGTACTTGTAGCCTCACAAAAGTTTCATCCCCTATTATAACGGACATAGCAAGCAGATGCCTATGCTCAGTCCACATTACTGATTTCACTAGTCACATCAAATGACACCTTTAGGCTCATAAAATAAGGAAGTTGTACTACTACCATGATAAATCACAGCTTTGCTAACTCGCTACAACTTGCCATTTTGGATTACTTTTACAACATAAAGAGGCTAGCTGAAGATATCTGGATATCTGGATTTCAAGGAATATCTTTCCTCACCTTTTTTATAATCCTATCTGTATTGCATTGAACTGCTAAAGGGAGACATTGGCCCCGGATCCACAAAAGCTTTACGCCAGCGTATCTCCAGATACGCCGCCGTAATTTCAAATGTGCGCTGTCGCATCTTTATGCCGATCCACAAAGCAAGATACGCCGAAACACATGGCTTCAGTTGTCCGACGTAACTTGCCTATGCCAGCGTATCGTGGGCGCATAGTTACGCTGGACACATTCCCATTAGAAATATGCAAATGAGCAAGATACGCCGATTCACGAACGTAGATGCGCCCGTCGCTGTAAGCTACGCCGTTTACGCAAGGCGTACCTCAGGCGTAAAGTTACCCCTGCTATATGAGGCGCAGCCCATGTTAAGGTATGGACGTCGGAACAGCCGTAAAATTTTACGTTGTTTACGTAAGGCGTACGTGAATGCGCCTGGGCGTAAGTTACGCTCACGTTGTATGCAGTGTTTGACGTATCTTAGGTATTCTAGCCGGTGTAATTCTGAGCATGTGCACAGGGATACGTTCACGGACGGCGCAATCGCCGTTCGTTCGGCCCCTCATTTGCATGGGGTCACGGTTCATTATAATACAACACGCCCACTACCTGCCTACTTTGAATTATGCGGGCTTACGCCGGCCCATTTACGCTACGCCGCCGTAACTTAGGACGCAAGTGCTTTGTGAATACTGCACTTGCCTCTCTAAGTTGCTGCGGCGTAGCGTAAAGATGATACGCTACTCCCGCACAAAGATGCGCCCGGGTACGTGAATCTGGGCCATCATATTGGTTATAATATTGTTTATACTGTTTCCGTATTGTGCAGGTTTGCTGGCCTGTGGTTGGAGGAGATAGAAGGGGGGCATCTGACACTTAAGATATAGGGCCAGATTCATGAAGAGTTATGGCGGATCCAGTACGAGCCTAAGTCACTTTAAGCCGGCGTTTCTGTTTTCTAAACCAGAAAACAAGAAACGCCGGGTTGAAGTTCCACGAGCAGCGTTTGTACGCATCGTTACTTCAACTTAAAAATGGCGCCGGGGGCGTTCCCGCACTCAAAAAATTGTTAATGAGCATGGCAATTCACGCATTCCGGCGCGACGCAATGACGATAGATCCGGAAGGGATCGCGGCGCGAGATATACCTACATGGGGTTGGATATCCTATGTAGGTAGGCGTCGTCATCGCGTCGGGAAAAAAAAAAAATACGTCGCTTGCGTAAAAAGTTCAGAATGGGAATGTGACATTGACGTTTTCACAGAATTGCCCACGGGGATGTTTTGACTACGCATGCGCAGTACATTCGGGCGGGATGCGCTTCGTTTATAAACGCCCCGTACCCGCCCAATTTGAATTCCGCCGGCTCAGAGCTGCCGCAACTTTAAGAGCAAGTGCCGTGAATGACAGCACTTGCTGCTAATTTCAGAGCTTGAGAAGCGTTACCAGCAAAGATCTCCCATCTACCTGAATCTGGCCCATAGGGGGTTATTTACGAAAGGCAAATCCACTTTGTACTACAAGTGCACTTTCATGTGCATTCACTGTAGATCTCAGGGGGATATGTAAGGAAAATAAAAAACAGCATTTTTACTTGCCCGCTATTGGATGATAAAATTAGCAGAGCTTCCCCTAATTTCAGAGCTTCCCATCAGGTCTACAGCAATCTACATCGACTGCACTTTCAAGTGTACTTTCAAGTGCACTTGTAGTCCAGAATGGATTTCCCTTTAGTAAATCAACTCTCCTGTTCACATAGGTCCCTGTGTTGAGTTAATATCTGTGTACATTCACAATTAAGGGGCTTTTACATTAATATATTGTATTTACTTGATAAGCTTGAGATAAAGGGGCAGTGTATACAAGAGAGTTTCCATTAAGGACCTAGTTGAGATATATGTATCTTATGTTTTGATATTACAGTAAACGTTTTTGCACTGTTACTTTAATATTGTGTAAATCTCTATTTACCAAAGTTGGTGACGTGACTGAACCCAGGGTCTCGGTAAATATACTTCCTGGTTTATCACAATTGTGTTTCCTCTCTATTACTGTGTTTTGCACTAATATTGCAGAGTAGATGTGCCAGAGTGGTTGGGACCATTTTTGGGGTTGAGAGGCAGAGTACAGAACCAAAAGATACATTAAGCGGCTCCTCCGGGGGTAGCGCTACAACTGCGTAAATCAATAAAAATGTAATAAATCCACTAAAATGTTAACACTTAAAGTGACTCAGTAAAGAGTACTGTTACATAAAACCCTAGCAAGGATCACAGTAGCAAGATGTTTCAGAAGCACTTGGAAACCACAGGGCACATCAGCTGGGATTCAATAATAATAACGCCTCTCCTCCGCCATGCATATTAATCTTGCAAAAGAAATAAACAGCAATCCATAGTGCAACCTGTTGAATTATTAAACTGATGTACTGTGTATCTACTCAAATAAGTTGGCTTCATAATAGCATGAAATGATTTGAGCACGCTGCTACCTCCAGCAGGGTTGATGACGTCTGCACAGCCTCTGCCCCGACGTATTGTATCCAATAGGACGTTCCCAAGGGGAGAGCGCAGTTTTAAAGACACAATGAAACTACATTTTGTATTTATAGTCTTTGTACTGATCTCAGTGTTAGATAGTACCGCCTTTTCAATAATACGGGTGCTGCTTGGACAGTGCTGTAATATTCCCATCATGGGCTGCTATTGCAGTAATTCCATCCCTGCATCCATCCTACAAGGCCAAAGGTACATGGATTTTCACAGAGATAATATAGCTTGTTTATAAATGAAAAGGGCTGCCATACTGCCATCATGGGCTGCTATGGTAGTAGTTGCATCCCTGCTTCCATCTCGTAAGTCAAAGGCACATAAATTTCCACCTATAGTAAGCTAATATTGTTTACTTATAAATGAACAGGGCTGTGAGACTGCAATCATGGGCTACCACGTAGTAGTTCTATCCCTGCCCGCTTCTATTAAGCCAAAGATACATTGAGTTCCACCTCACATAAGATAACCGAGTTTTCTTAAAGGGCCTCTTGCTTGAAAAAGCTCAGTACAGTTTATTTTTTTTACTGAGCTATAATACAGCCCAGTAATTGTAATGTGCCTATGCACACAGGTGCATAAACAACCAGCGTGTATTCCTCAGTAAAAAAAATATTATATGGCAAATGTCCGTTGCCATATTGTGAATGCCAGAATAATTGCAATTGTTCAACCTCATATGCGCGAAAATACATACTAAATAAAAACAGCTGAAAAAATAGATGCTCAAACAGGAATATTGTGTGCAAGAGGCCTTAATGTCCTGCGTTCCAAAAATGTGACACATTCTTCTGGAAATAATTTATTTGGCTGTAGCAGGGCAGCTGAAAACTGATACTGCATTCTGATGTTGTGGCCAATACTATAAATATGTACAATGTGTATTCTGTGCTTTTCCCTTTATAACTCATTGAGGCTAACTTTGGTGTACAAGGAAAACATCCTGATATATTGATATATATGTAGTATAGCAAGGGATTACAGTAATATAACATGGTACAATTGTTTTTACACATTATTTTACAGGTTTACATTCTTGGTTTATACACTGAATTGTTTACTATGTATCTGTATAGTGTATAGTATGACAACTTTGTTTATAAGGATTTCTGGCATTTTAAAACTTTTCCCTGCTAAGACTGTTCACTCTGCAAAATTAATATTCACATAGTTTAGTAAATAAGGCAAAGCTGTGTTTACTTCTGCAATCTAGGCAGTGTTGCCAACCTACCAGATTGAAATTTACTGGCACAACACCCGAAATTTACTGGCGCAAGCACGTTTTTACTGGCATTTCACAAGTTACTAAATTACATTTTTAGGTGCAAATTTCAGTATTTAGGCTACAAACGTAGTACGCTAGGCAAATAGCAATGTGGTTTAAGGTACATATTAAGGTAAAAAAACATATTTTTGTTATTTTCGATATAATAAAAGCAAATTGTTTAGTCACATCATGCCCTGCCTCCACCCCCCTCTGCCACCAACACCCCCTGCCTTCACCCCCCTCTGCGGTGGCACAATCCCCCTGCCTCAAATCTCCCTCTGCCTCCAAACACCCCTAGGCCCCCTGCCTCCAATCACCCCCTGCCTCCATCTCCCTCTGCGGTAACACCAACAACCCCTGTCTTCATCCCCACTCTCTGAAATGCCACCCTTCCCCTCTGCGGTGCCACCAACACCCCCTGCCTCCAATTACCCCCTGCCTCCAATCACCCCCTGCCATTAACACCCCCTGCCACTAACACCCCCTGCCTCCAATCTCCCCCAGACCCCCTGCCTCCAATTACCCCTTCCTCCACTGTCCCTTGCCTCCATCCCCGTCTGCAGTGCCACCAACACCCCCTGCCTCCAATCACCCCCTGCCACTAACACCCCCTGCCTCCAATCTCCTCCTGCCTCCATTGCCCCCTGCCTCCTTCCCCCTCTGCAGTGCCACTGCAGCCACCATCACCCCCTGCCTCCAATCACCCCCTGCCTCCAATCTCCATGCGCAGTTCTAAGCCGAACCGATCTCGGCTATTTTTACTGGCACATTCCCTCAACCACAGACATTTACGACCAGGGGAAAAAAGTGCATTTTTTTACGGACTGTCTGTAAATATACGGACGCTTGGCAACTCTGAATCTAGGCATGTTTTCCAAAAATCTCTTTCATATATGATTGAGTATTCAAGGCAAACCCACTTTAACTTATCTACTAAGGTCAGTTAGCATGCCCTTTGCTAATTGAACAGTTTGTACTTGAGTTTGTAAATCAATCCCACAGCGTAGTTGGTCATGTTATGTGTAATTGCAATATTGCGTTATTTTGGTTTTGAAAAATGCCAAGTGTTATATTTATAGGTATCACAATCAATACATCCTCAAGTATTACAAGAGTGTATTCTGAGTACATATTTATGCTACGTGACAACAATGGACAGTTTATTCCTGGCACAAATTTCACCTCTAAGGTCAGTACAAAGTAATGTCTTGAATAACAATGCTTTAAAATACAGACCCTCATCACGTATGTTTAATTGACATACAGTGCTCCCTTTAAAGTATATGTTTACCCTCACCTTGTAAAACAACAGATGCAGTTTAACCTCCCTGGCAGTATGATTATTTCAGATTTTAGGTGCTGATTGCGGTACCATTATTTTGCAAGGAAATTTGGCGTTTTACATTGTAGGCCTGTAATTCTTAGGAATAACTCACTTAAATCTGTCCAAACAAGAGTCTAGTAGACATCCGGGTATGAAAAAGTTTGAAAAACAAAATCATAAACTATAATAAAATAGATAACTATAAATAATTATAACAAGTAGTAATATAATTATAATAAAAAGTATTCAATAATGTAATCAACTCAAAAACACTGAAATTTGCTCAGTTGCAGAATTGTTGCTGTCATTACTTTTATTTTTGATCACAAATTTCCCCACAAATCGCTATCGCTCAATTCTGCAAGTGATTATAATTTATTATCGCTGTTTTCTAGCTGCTCTAAAATCACCTATGGCATAAAGGGACACTTTTTGGTTGCTATGGACAATCTACAGTTTGCAGGCAGAAAGAACAGTTTTTATTATATAAAAGTGCACGCAGGACACTGGACAGACCACTAGGGACAAAGGGCTGTGTATTTTTTACATACAGTACTGTAATCTGTAAGATTACAGTGTACTGTATATATTGTGTTTATTAACTTTTTTGAATTTGGCACCGATCTCCACCCCCGTGCGTCGTAACTTCGCAGGGAACGGAGCTCGGCGGCACACAGGGACACTGTGAATCGAGCGAGGAGACACCGCTCGATCACACAGCATGGAGGCATCGCAGGATCCAGGGACAAGGTAAGTAAACCCTACCTGTGGCTGCTGCGAAGCAATCCCGAATCAGGCTCGGGGTTACCGCTTTTGGTGCTGAAATTCCACCTCGAGACAGACATGGGAATACCGCCAAAGTGGTTAAAATAGAAATGAAAGGTAAAACAGTTGTGTATTGATACACAATTGTATTGTGTATTGATATATAAAAAAACATTATAAAACACTTATTTTCTCTTTTTTATAAGTAATCACATTCTTTCTGTTCTCAGCTGCATAACAACTGGGGGAGGAGAAACAGCAGTGCACTAATCTTCCCAGTCAAGTGCTGTGCAGATTTCAAATACTACCATCTTTTTATGAAATGGTGGAAATGGTGCATTTATGTTCCATCCTTCACATGACAGCAGTAGTTTTTTTGTCAGCGTCCAAATTCCTGGATAATACATCTGTGTGCTGTATTTTTGGTTCTGAAAGCTAACACTAATATCCCTGTAAACACTCATGACCCCAAACTATTATTTTTCCTTACACTTATCTGTATCCTCACATTTATTTTGTCCCTCCTTGTGACCTTCACACATAGCCTACCCACTTGCCCCATAACAGTAATGGGTCTTTTTACAAAATACAAAGTGAGGAGTGAATGTTTTGGCTCACAATTAAAAGGTACACATCATCTCCATAATGTTTTAATATATGTATTATTTTGTACACCCCACTGCTGTCAAAACTATTTTGTTCCTCCTCAGTCTAGGTTCATACCTCTGCACGTGGCTGTGGGTCTGCTTTTAGGAAATGCATTCTGAATGTCACCCCCAAGCATTTCAGCCCGCAGCGTTTGTGGGTGTGGGCACCGCAGGGAAATCGCATGCTCAAAAAGACCATGCAATTTCCAGTGGCTGCATTTTTGAAAAGTTGCATGGGATGTTGTGCCTATGGCAAAGGGGTGAACCTAGAGTCAATCTTGTGGTATCAAAGCCCAAGAGCTCACCCCCCACTTTACATTGCACTTCAATTCAAGAAAGTACAGTAGGCTGCACACTTATGACATCCTAAAAACCAGATGCCTCTCAACATTATTTTAAAGTGCAGAGGTCTCCTTCTCCATCCATTGGCGCTGACACAGCGATTTTGTTTGTTTGGCCCTCAGCCAGAAGGGACCTTCTAGGACTACCTTGTAACCATCTCCTAGGCCACCCATGCAATATTCTGGTTTCAGCTTCAGCTTGTCTAAATGTTTGGGACAGTATAACTTTTAGACATGTTCGTGTTTTTTCCTATATCATGTGTTTTTAATATGATTGTAATAAATTCAATATTTGTACTATAATATGAGACCTTAATAATTTTTTCCTATTTTGGGATTTCAGTGGTAACCTTAAAAGCCCCTTTTCCTCTCTTTTTTTTCCTGACATTGCTCAATTATTACTGGATGTGGTGCCATGTTCTGCAGTATGCCTCAGATATTTTATACAATGCTGATTGAATGTTCTTTAAGTCTTCTGATTAAATGTTATTAAGGATATTTTCTCTTAAGCCTCGTACACAAGATCGGATTTCCATCAGACAAAGCCATAGAATTTTGTGTGAAGGGCTTTGGCCGTGATCTTGTATTGCATACAAACGGCAAAGAATTGTTGGCCAACAAACAGAAACTGTGTTTTTTCAGGTCTTTAGCACTAACCTTTGGGCAACTTCTGCAAATGTTATCATTTGGTTAGCATTGGTTCGGAGCATGCGTGTTTGTACTTTTGATTTTTTTCCAGACGGACTTCTGTACACATGATCGGATAATCTGACATCACACGTTTGTTGTCAGAAATTTTTAAAGCATGCTATCCCACATTTGTTGTCGGAAACTCCAACAACAATTGTCCGATGGAGCATGCAAACGGGCGGATTATCCGACA
Source organism: Rana kukunoris (assembly GCA_029574335.1). Classification (NCBI taxonomy): domain Eukaryota; kingdom Metazoa; phylum Chordata; class Amphibia; order Anura; family Ranidae; genus Rana; species Rana kukunoris. Next base: position 263,630,695 of record CM056052.1, read on the forward strand.
ACATCCTGCCATTACACAATTTCCGTTTGTATGTATGGCCCTTTAGTCTGCAGCAGGGACCAGCCAAATTCTGCTCCTTGCAAGGGCTAGTTAGCTGTACACAAGTTGATCTATCGTATGTACAACCGGCATGTCAGGTTTTTTCCCAAATTATCGGTGCCATTCGCTATAGCCGACAGCACTGACTTTATTCTGATGAAGGGGAAGTCGCCCGCTGCAGATTACAATAGCACAGCAGTAGTGATTCCCCCATCCACATCAAATGTGTGGATAGGGAAATCGTTATTTTTTTTCCCCTTAAACCCAGTGGGTGAATGAATATTATAATCATGTATTGCCAGCCTTAGCTAAGTCTGAAAAAAAAAAAATGCAACATGCCACTTAAAATGTACTTAGCCCAAGCCCAAACCTAACTACACCTCCCCCCACAACCTTTAATTTGTTTTTGTAAATAACACTCTCGAAAAGGTATAAAGGACTTTAGGTGAATAATCTATAGAGAGGTTAAAGGGGTTGTAAAGGTACAATTTTTTCTTCCTAAATAGCTTCCTTTACCTTAGTGAAGTCCTACTTCACTTACCTCATCCTTCCATTTTGCTTTTAAATGTCCTTATTTCTTCTGAGAAATCTTCACTTCCTATTCTTCTGTCTGTAACTCCACACAGTAATGTGAGGATCTCTCCCTGGTGTGGAGTGTCATACTCACTCCCTCCCTTGGACTACAGGGGAGTCAGGGTGCCCACTAACACACAGCTCCTTGCTCTATCTGCAACGTAGAGAGCGTCCTGACTCTCCTGTAGTCCAAAGGCGGGGGCGAGCACGACACTCCACGCCAGGGAGAAAGCCTTGCATTACTGTGTGGAGTTTCATACAGAAGAACAGGAAGTGAGGATTTATCAGAAGAAATAAGGACAGGAAGTGAGGATTTATCAGAAGAAATAAGGACATTTAAAAGCAAAATGGAAGGATGAGGTAAGAGAAGGAGGACTAGGTAAAGGTAAAGAAAGCTATTTAGGAAAAAAAATGTCTACCTTTACAACCCTTTTAATAAACTGTAGCTCTTATAGGGATGTCTAACTAGATTGTAGGTGATCCCAGTAGGTTGTTTTTATTGTTCAATAATTCCATATGCAAATAGGAGGTTGGTTAAATCTTAAATATAGTTTCAGGATCATCTGAACTCAACATGATATTGTCATTGAAATTTGTATTAAACTTAGCATCATGTCACACAGTATTACTGATAATAAGTGAGCCTAATAACTGTGTCATCACACACACAGATGAAATTCCTACGAGTGGATCAGGAGCCATTGTCAGCTGAAGAAAAAGAAAGCAACATTTCTGTGAATATAACCCAATCTCCTTATTACTGGTGGTACGGTTTCAACTCTCCTGATACCTTCATTCTTCAGCAACATATCAAACCGCAAAATGGCATTTGGAGAATAGAGTTTGAAGTGCTTCCCAATACTGTAATGATTATACTTGAGGTATGGACATGTTTTTTTTTTGTTTTTTTTTACTTTACAATAAAAAACATTTGATGTAAGTGATAATAACCACTGGAAAACTCTTTTCTCAGCCAGGTAAATATGACATTTTGAAAAAATATTATTTTATATGGCAGTTGAAGGTTTAGGCTGTTTTTCATTTGGTTTTCAATATCTCTATTGCTGTACAAAGCCAGTACAGTGCTAACACCAATATAATATATAAATGATGTTGCAATATACCAAATGCAAAAATGTGAAATGTTGCAATATACCAAACACAAAAGTTAAGCAATGTGTTACAAATAATCAATACTTTAAAATACACTTGTGTAATAAAAGATACCGTATGTCTTCATAAATGAAAAAATAAATAAAAAATAAAGTCCCTTTCACATTTATTTTAGAAGTCAAAGGCATGAAAAATTGCAGAAAACAAAGTTCAAGTGCAATCACTGATCCCAGAGAGCACCCAGTGAATCTTCAATTTATAGTGATTTTTTTGATCCTTTTACCAGTCAATTGGAATCTCACTCACCAAAAATGTCAGCCTTTCTTATTTCAGATCAGGCTAATAAGGCTTGAGTTTAGCTGGCATACATAGATTGAATGTCGGCTGGTTCAGCAGGGATCGGCTGAGATTCAATCTATCTATAGGGTGGCTGGTTGTCCCCGGGTTGATCAATCGATTGACTTGGGTACAACCCGCCTGTCATATTTTTTACAAGCAATTACTGCCAGTGGCATTAACCACTAGCAGTAATCATTGTGTTCTGCTGGCAGGGAGTACTCCCTGCCGGCGGAATACAATAGTGTTTGCAAGAGAGATTCCCCCCATCAACACTGACCATGTTGATGGGATAATCAAGCAATTTTCTTTTCTTCCACCTGTGTCGGAAGGAAAGAAAATAGAATTATCTATGGCTTGCCTTAATCGCTCCTCGTTGGAGTAATCCACCAACAAGGCATCAGAAGTAGCAGTAATAATCCTCAACTGGTTTCTTTCACAGCTCCACAAGACACCCTAGACAAAGTAGAGAGAAAAATTACCGCTCAGTAGTCTTCAAGTACTAGCTATGACTAAGCACTGAAGCTACCGTGCGAAACGTTAGCTTTTGTTCCAATTTTTTTTTGCTGTGGCATGTTTATTTTTGTGATTGAATTTATTTAAACATTTTCGGAGTGCGGCTGTCCAAGTTCTTCTCATATTTTTGCATTCACACGACCCCCTGGTGGATGGGGTCACAAAAGGTGAAACTCACATCGTGTTATACTGTCACCACAATATTTATTCATTAAAAAAGAGTTATACTTACATCATAAAATAAAATTACAGCTTTGTACAAATGCAGTGCCAAACGCATAATCAGAATAGCAGTGGATTCTGTGTATTTCAATGAACATCAAGAAATGGATTTTATAGTAAGTACAAAAATCCAATTTGCTTTCTCTTTATTAATGAACACGGACATTCATTGGGGTGGACAAAAGCAAAAAAAAAACACTAACAGGCTCCATATAACTTAACTAGGAACTGTCTACAAAACAAAGAGCTACCTGAAGGGGCATACGCCCACAGAGATGAGATTCCTCTGGTATCCACAGCACCCTACAATGTGTCCATGACTCCTCACCAGCCAAACAGGCTGGTATCTGTCATGAGGATCTTCCATAAGACTGGAAGTAAGGACTTACTGAGCTACAGAGCACACTGTAAAAAATATTGTGCTGGGTCTACTCAAAAAATTGAGGCAACTATTTGCATCAGCTTTTGAAGTACTGTCAACTAAACTTATTTTTGTCTGACTCATTAGACTTTTTATGTTTTCAAATTTGTTGTTTTAAGTAAAGTCAACTTGATTTTTTTTCGATTTATAGACCATAGTGTTTTAAATTAGGAATACATAACTTAACTTGTCTGGAACTATAGTTTTAAGTAAGGCCAGCTAAATTTTTCCAGTTTATAGACTATAGGTTCAAGTAAAGCCAACTAACTTTTTCCAGTTTCTAGAAAAGTTAGGAACACATACATTACCTTATTTATTTCAAGTGCTTATATAACATTGTCAATTTACAGAGCACTTTACATATACATTGTACATTCACATCAGTCCCTGTCCTCAAAGAGCTTACAATCTAAGATCCCTAACACATACTAGGGACATTTTCCCTTACAGCATGTCTTTAGAGTGTGGGAGGAAACCTATGAATGGATTTGCAGGAACATGCAAACTGCAGGCAGGTAGTGTCATGGTCGAGACTCAAACCAGCGACCTATTTGCTGCTAGGTAAAAGTGCTAACCACTACACCATTGTGCTGCCCTACTACCTAATTACCTAGCTATTTAGTTACTTTTTTTTTTAAATCAAGTAAAAGATTTTATTAGAGCAAAATAAACATACAATACATTGGTATGCATACATATGAAGCAGGAATACCATCACGGGCATAGCAACCACTTATAAAAGATATTTGGCATTATGAAACAAGTAAACAAGTCCTCTGTCTCCACAGAAGCATTACATATACCCCAGGATTGATTCAGAGTTAGGTCGAAAAATGCCTGTAACAACATATACAACATTGGCAATATTGTGGACAACTCATCTGTCATAAAACAGAGACGACACCTAGCCCAATAAATCTGCATCCTAAACATTATTCATATCCCGCATCCATATTGCATTTGTTATTAGTACATAAACCAAAGTACCACAACCTGTATCAAACCCTATTTCACCACATCCTGGCTCTATAGCCGTATTCCAACCATATGAGATTCCTCTGAAGAACCGCTTGCCCCACCTCTTCCCATTCTTTAACCCATTAACCTTGCAACAGCCTATCCATAATCAATTGGGTTGGTCCCAACCCCGGTATGTCTAACCATGGCTGCCATAAGGAGTAAAAAAAATTGAGAGCGTTCCTATGCTGGTATGTAAGTTTTTCCCTTATTAACAAACTCTTTACCATCTTTACCCATTGTCCCTCCGTTGGCACTCTAGAGGTAATACAAAACCTAGCAATGGCCTTTCCGGGCAACATAAAGCAGTCTGAATACAGCAGTGTGGCCGTTAGGGGAGAGTGAAGGCACCTCAAGGGCGCCCAACAGGCAAATAGTTATTTAGTTACTTAGTTACTTTGTTTTAAGTGATATTAACTTGTAACTTACTCAATTTTATTAAGTTGGCAAAACTTATTTTCCAAATGTATTTGATATATGTTTGAAGGTTCTTATACAAAAATAATACAATAATATGTTTTAAAGAAAAGGAATGATTTCATAAAACATTAACATTTATTATTTATAAAGTGGTTCCAGATGAATAGGTTGCATAAAGGTCTGATAATCTACACAGTGACAGAGATGGGTTTAAAGAACTGCAGAGGGGGTTGAGAAAGTAAATTCAGCTTGTAGCTTCTGGTGAGTCCTCTTGCACGCATGCATCTGACATGTGGGCTTCCTAAATGCTTGAAAAGACTAAAGGACACCCCCCCCACTTTGCAAAGTATGAGTGCCTCCCCATTATCGAAGCGTTTGGGGGACTTGGATGCCCAAGGTTTGGGGGCAGGCTAGGGGCCAGGCTTGGGCTTAGTTTTGGAGGTTGAGGTCCAGCAGTAGGGATGAGCTTTGAGTTCAAGTTAAACTCATGGTCGACTCAAACATCAGCAGTTCGTTCGTTCGACGAAGATCGACCATTATGGGCTCCTTGATCCACGTTACAAGGGTAAGGTTGTGGACCTTATCCAGCCGTCGCAGAGGTTACAAATCAGAACGGAAGACCTTTTTAAAGTTAATTACACTTCCATGTTCAAAACAATAAAAATAGTACTGCTTGAATACCCCTCTTGTTTTGGTTGGATCAGCATGTGCAAAGACTGGTGCAAGACAGACAGAATCGGCATGTCAGGCTTTAGTAGACTTCAACAAAATGGAGATCGTCTGCATACAGACACTGACTCCCATAAATCTAATGAGATGGGTAAAAGATGGGTTCAGCTCCTGTTCTCCCCCTTTAGAGAATTGCCTCCACGATGAAGCCCTGAAAAGAACGAGAAGCATCTGAGGAGTTCTCTACAGGTGGAGAATAGGAGCTGAAGCCATCTTTTATCCATCTCATTACATTTATACTTCCATGTCGTTTTATGTCTCCTCCCTTCTCTCCCGCTGGTCGTCTCTGCCAATCTGTTAGCTGGGGAGGATAACCACTGTCAAAATGTCTGTATTGCCCCACATTCTGTATCTTTTCTGGGTACTACCTACCTCTGTTCTGGCTTACTACCTTCCTATTCTTAAACATAGAGCCACGTGTCAGCTGCACCTTGTGTTAATATCCTATTGGCTATTTTAGTATTTAGTACTTATTTAGTATTTAGTATTACTATAAGCTTAATAGTAGTTGTTTTCACGTAATATAAATCCTCTGCATTTTCCTAGCATTATTGTTTTTTTTTTTTTTTTCAGGTTGAGTATCGGAATAACACTCAAACGTGGTACATGTACAAATCTTATGGAATGAACACTTACATCCAGATTAAAGATCCACATTCACCCATAATGGTAATTTTAATTAATAAAAACATTTCATATTTAACTTTTGGATGCCAAAGTAAAGGATGATACTCACTTGTATTATTTTAATATCAGGTTGGAACTCCCTTTCAATTGGAGATTGATGCCTACCCTACAGAAGTGGAAGAGCTCTTTTATGTGGTATGTTGTATAAAATTTGAACATGCAGAATATATTTATTACAAGTACTTATATAGCACCGTCAATTTACACAGTGCTTTACATACAACACCAGTCCCAGTCAACTTAGCTACTGTGCTGCCGACACAATCAAAAATATCACTGTACATATTTCTAGTAAACAGCATGTAGGCAGGTGCAGTTTATCCTCCCTGCTGTATGTGCTGCTGTTCAGCTGGCTGCTGTGCAGAGATTAATGGAGGTTAAAGCGGAGTTCCACCCAGGAAAAAAATATTTGGTCAAAAGTCCTAAAAAAAAAAAAAAAGTTTTTTTTTTTTTATACTCACCCGAAATACCTGTTCCTATGCGGAAGTCCATAATCTGCCTCATCCGCACTGTGGTGTGATTTCTTCTTCTACTTCTCCTAGTGAATGGGGCGTGATGCTTTCTGGGAACTGTGTGTGTTCTCAGAGAGCAGTTGCCCATTCACAAGCCGGCACGAGACTCACGCAGACACAGTAGGAAATGGGCTTCACTGCCTGTTTCCCATAGTGTGAATGGCGGCGCGGGACCTGCATCAGTCGTGGGATCGGCATCGAGGGGGCCATCAGCATGGGCAAGTAGGACAGGTAAGTGTCCTTATTAAAAGTCAGTAGCTACACTGTTAGTAGCTGCTGACTTTAAAAAAAAAATTTGCGGGTAGAATCCCGCTTTAAGAGGAGCTTTGTTCCTCTGAAGGCTCCATAGGTGTCATCAGGAGAGCAGCAGTCCGATTGGACCCTGCTGTGCTGGCTGACCTCCACATCCATCTTTAATGGGGGCAATGCTATCAAATAGCACTGTCCCACTGCGGTCGGCACACCTTTGTAAAGTGGGTAGTGTAGAGACAGGATTCCCACAGGCTTGGAAAAGTGCACCTAATGCTAGGGAGAGGTTCCAGTCGAGAAGGGACAGTGCAGGGATGCTATGTCTGGTTTCACTATCTGGAAAACCTAGATAGTTGGGAAAAGGACCTGCCTACCTGGTTACTAAAGGTGCCTGCACCACTGTACTGCCTGTCAGTCACCTCCTTCTTCAGATGCTGTTACGGTAACCTACGAAACATCTCATTCTCAAATACAAAGACTGTGTTAAATTGCAGTGAACAGGGTTGAGAGCTGTTACATCCGTGTTGCCTGTAATAGTGGATATCCATTCCATAGTGTTTAGAACTTGCTGACGTCTCCCATGTGTTGTTACTTTTGCTTTACCAAGTAATAATGGTGCCACCTACCTTGGTCTTTGTATAATTTTACTCCATCTCAGGTACCAATCAACTGGCCCTGTCTACAAGTAGATTTATGGTAGGCCCACGCTGCTCCTGGAGTTGATCTTAACACTATATAAAACAATTATTACTAACTTCTGTATTTTGCCTTTTTTTTTTTTTATATTGCAGGTTATGGCTAAAGGTCTGATTGTGTCTGCTGGGAGGCAAAACAGGACCTCATTCAGCCTCACTCCAGAGCACTCCTGGGCTCCCAATGTTAATCTTATCCTTTACTTTTACAATAATAATGAATATGGTGATATTGTACAAACCTCTTACATGTTTCCTGTAAAAGGCTTGTTTCAGAATAAGGTAATTGCTGTTATTTTAATTTAACTATTGGTACATGAACAAACTAATATGTTACAACTGTCAACTTTCATTTTCATTTTACAAAAAGTTAATATAAGCAAAACATTTCTCTAATTTAGTCTCTTTATAATCTACATTTTCTCCTGTATTTTAGCTCCTATGGATTGCTGAATATGCACATTGACATTTCTCATGAGCTGCTCTCATCATGAGCAAGATAAATGTCAACCATAAAACGCACCAAATGGATAGTGTATGACAGCAAGAACAATATGGGCAAGATTGACTAAAACTGGTGCACACAAAATTTGGTGCGGCTATGCTTAATAACCAATCAGATTCAATTTTTTTTGGTCAAAGCCTAAGTGAACAAGCTGAAATTCAGAAGCTGATTGGTTTATCTCTCTTAACCTGGTTTAGATATATCTTGTGGTTACCAGTCAATTGGATAAGTCAGAAGTGATGAATATCAATCTAGAGGACTCTATGATACAGAGCATCAAGTCTCCATACTCTTTGTTCTGGTGCTGGTGTCTGCATGTCATACAGTTTAAGTTAGAATTTTTACATTTATATGGGGAACCAGAGGCAGCAATGTACACCCCTAAAGACTTAGGGGGTTTGGGAGTTCCTGACTTCCAGAAGTATTATATTGCAGCTTAGATAATTTAACTAATCCAACTCTTCTTCACCCATTATCAACCGGATTGGGTCTTCCTTGAGACTCAGGCTTTTCTCCCCTTAATAATTGACTTAGTCCTGTGAGTCTCCTAGAAATTCTGCAAAGCAATTCTAAGACCTACTCTTTCCCATTCTCTAAATTTATGGGACTCTTTCTGTAGGAGAGTCTTCGCTCCCCCCAAACCCCAGGGGCTCCACTCTTCAATAACCCTACATTCCCGCCAGGCCTCCAATACCAACAGTTCCAGTAATGGACAGACAAAGGACTCTATAGTATTGGACACTTCTTAATCATAGGGGCATATTAATGTTGTATAGGCTATTTGTGACTTGACCCTTTAAATTGTCTTATCAGATAGCTTGGGAAACAAATCTCAATGTGGAAATTGGGGAACAGGATTGGTGAGCCTGGAATACCCATGTCTATAAAGGTGTCATGGATGTGGCTTTGATAGAAGCCGAGTATAAAGTCTACACCAGATGAAATTTAGTATCCAGGCTCCTCCTCCTCTTGCTTTTGGGAGTGTGGGCCAGGGGGGAATGGTTTTACTTACATATTTATTGATAAATCTAAGGGGAATTCTACAGAGACTCTTTAATCAGATTGTAATAACCACCTGCATGGCAAGTATTAGACAGCTGGCATTTAAAGCAACACTTATGCAATTTTCTTCTGATTTTAAACAATACAATTACCTGCAAATTAGTGCCAGTTTAGGTCAATGGCTCACTGATTAAAAGTTCAAATGTTTCTTCTATCCCAAAATAGAATGCAGGGACCACATTGCATTGTGGGATGTGAGTGGAGCTTAAACACCAAGAAAACATGGGGCATCTTGAAGCTTCATTGCCCAAATAGGAGATATGTATCAATGCACGGAATATGCTGGTGCCAGCAATTGCATGATATTGCTACCCAAAAACGCCATTTAGGTTCAAATTCTCAAATTCCTGTTGACATTTGGAATCTGAATCAGATTTTTAGCCATTACATTTTTTTCAGCAGTATGTTAGTGATGATTACTTAATTTCCAATGTACAAATAGCTGAACTTATTTACTTTTATTTATTTACCAACATTTTTATTAAGCTCCTTTCACACAATAGGACTGTTCGGATCCACCTGTCAATTTTTTAGGCAGATCTGAGCGGGCCACCCATTGACTTGTATGGACAGATGTCAACAGATATGTGACAGCTGACACCTGCCTGCCATCCCATCCGACAAGATATGCTCAAATAAGACGAATGGCGATACATTCCCCATCCGTTCAGTGGATCGGATGGGATCGGATGAAAACAGACATGCGGTTCGTTTTCATCCTTTCATCCCATAGAGGAAAGCAGGGCTCTGACAGGTGTGTACAGTGAGCAGAGACAGACCTGTCATCTGCTGGCTCAGCAGGGTTCAACAGATCGATCTCCAGCTGAGCTAGCTGAGCCCACAGAGCAGACCCGCCATGTGTGAAAGGGGCCTTATGGTTTAAAAACTCATGTTTACACATAAGAAGTTATTTTAGCAGTAGGAACAACTTACATATTCTGTTTTAAAAAAGCACGAGAGACAAAACACTAACTAATTTTTTGCCTCCATATATAAAGCCAAAGTATATTTTACACAGCAATATACAGTATGTTGTGAAATCATATTAATATAAACTCCAACAAACAACATTTGAAAGACGGTAGAGGGGAATGAAATGGGAGAAAAAAGAATCAGTAAAAACAGACAGTAAGTACTTCTCGTGGGTCATGGAAGAGAGATATAACCAATCCAGTGGCCACCCCCCCCCAAAAAAAAAATATATATATACCACCAGCTACCACTGAACCAATCCATAGGTCACAGACAGCTTCAGATTTAGTCTGTTAGCTATTCAAAAATGCTAGTCAACCTATCACTTACCACAATCCAGTTAAGTGATATGAAAGTCTCATATTTTTTTCCCCTCAAATAAAAAAAGAGTTTTATAAAAAGAGTTTTTTACTTATATGGTCTTTGCTTTGGTATTGCACAGAGCAGTCCCTTACCTCCTCTTCTGGCGTTCCCCCGCCAGGGGTGTCCACTCCTCCTCCCCTGTATGTACACTTATAGCGAGCCATGTGCTATGGGGGCACACCTGCAGACTCTCTGCTGAGCTGGGCTTTGTGCATCCATGGACACACACAGCAGAAAAAGAGACCAGTGCTGCTGCAGACAGGCATAGCACTGCATTGAGAGAGAGAGAGCGCGAGTAAGTATTTGGTGGAGGTGGTGTTGGTGTCAAGGAACAGCAAGTGGGAGTTTTTTTTATCTTAACGTAGGTGAGGCATTACGGTGAAAAAAAACTTTGACTTTAGAACTACTTTAAGTTTGTTCTTGACCAAGCCCAAGGGTATCACTGACTTTTGCCAGATCCTAGCTACAGCTTTTCAGCCAGAAACCTGTACAACAGAAGTATTTTTTAATTTTATTTTAAAGGTTGCTTTATCCTGGAGTGAAAGCATTACAAAACCATCAAAAAATGTGTCTTTATCCATTAATGTGAAAGAAAGCCATGCTTTGGTGGGGCTGAAGATAATTGATAAACGAGCCAATCTTTTTGAAGATGGAAGTAACTTTTCTCCAAACACAGTGAGTATAATCCAATACACCGCTTAAGAAAATGTTTATGTTTTTATTGTATAGTGTTATTTCTTCTAATTGTTTTTGTTTTATTCCAAACTGCTTGAAATTCTAATGTAATAATAACTGGTTGTTGCACACATATAAAGTATTTTTGTTTTTTCCCTAGGTGGAAAAATCTTATATGAGCTACACCCAGGTACGTCAAGATTTTACATGTACCTAAATAAAATGTAATTGGTAAAATGTAGCTAGACTCACTTCTCTGGTACACAAAGAGGCATTAGGCTTCATTTCTATGGACGTTTTTACAGCCACCTTTCTGAGCGTTTTTTGCAGCTTAAAAACAGCTCATCATGTTAGTCTATGGCCTCATGCCAACCATGACGTTTTTGAGCTGTAGATGGCTGAGCCGTTTTTAAGCTGCAAAAAAAATGCAGGACTAGTGCGTTCTGAAGCTCCAGCGTTAGAGCTGTAAGCCTCCTCCTGCGTTTCTGTCTCTATTCAAATTCAATGGTTCCCTATGGGAGCCCATTGATTTGAATAGAGGTCGCACCAGAAGTCGGATCAAGATGATCTGACTTGCGGGGCGACTGGTGTCTTGAAGGGGAACCCCGCGCAAATTAAAAAAATGAAAAAAAATTTGCGTGAGGTTCCCCCACAGGATGATTCCAGACTCTTCGGTCTGGTATTCAACATGGGGACAAGATACTTTGGGGTTGGGGGCGCAGTGCCACCCCTGCCCCAAAGGACCCACCCCCCATGTTGAGGGCATGCGGCCTGGTATGGCTCAGGATGGGGGGCACTTGCTCGTCCCCACCCCCATTCCTGACCGGCCGTGTGGCATGCTCGGAAAAGGGTCTGGTATGGATTTTGGGTGAATGGGTAGGGGTACAATGTACCCCATACTCATTCATGCAGGGTGGGGGGCCGGGATTTGGGGGCCCCCTTATTAAAGGGGGCTCGCAGATTCCTATGAGCCTCCCGCCCGCAGGGTTGTCGGAAGAGACCTTTGTCCCCATCAACATGCCCCAAAGCACCCACCCCCCATGTTGAGGGCATGGGGCCTGGTACAGCTCAGGGGGGGGGGGGCGCTCACTCGTCCCCACCCCCATTCCTGACCGGCCGGGGGGCATGCTCGGATAAGGGTCTGGTATGGATTTTGGGGATTTTTCGTCGTAGGTGTTCCCCTTAAAATCCATACCAGACCGAAGGGTCTGGTATCATCCTGTGGGGGAACCTCACGCACATTTTTTTTTCATTTGCGTGGGGTTCCCCTTCAGGTTCCCCCGCACACCAGTCGCTCCGCAAGTCGGATCATCTTCCGACTTCTGGTGCGACCACTATTCAAATCAATGGGCTTCCATAGGGAACCTTTGATTTTGAATAGAGAAAGTAAAACGCGGCTGAAACTCGCACGGCAAAACGTGCATTGAATTCAATGCAAAACGCAGATTTTTTTTTTCCTGGCATCTGTACTAGCTTTACAGCCCGTTTTTTTTAAAACATCCATGGAAATTAAGCCTTAAAATATAAGGTTAACCTTCACTAAGTAAATACAGTATTTAAATAAAACCTATTATGAAAGAAGCATGAATTGTTGCACTTTCTTTCTGAAAAAGGTGAGCTGACTTGCTGTTATACTTGAGTCAGCTGACATATACAGGGAATGTTGACTTTTTTCAAGTCTCTGATCTCTATGGCTGTTTAAGGTCAGTAATGCAGAACGTATTACAGCTTATAGATGAGCAAAACAGTCAGTTAATTAGCATTATTAGGAGGTCAGCAATGGCAGTCCCAAATTATGATCACAACAGGCCAATTGTAATGTGTTTGTGCACCTTTGACTCAAGGTTAGACAAGGATATGTTAGGAACAGTATGGGATTGATTTATTAAAACTGTACAACATTTGGTGCAGCTCTGCATAGAAATCAATCGGCTTCCAGGTTTTATTGTCAAAACTTAATTGAGCAAGCTGAAGTTATTAGTTGATTGGCTAGGCTACCATGCAAAACTGCACCAGATTTTCCACTCCAGTTTTAGTAAATCTACCCCTATATGTCCTACTAAGTATGTCAAAAGAATCAGACACTGGTGCTTCAGGTTTTTTTAATACATTTTCTTAGGGGTGCAATAACGTTTTTTTTTTAAACCCACATGAAGAAGAACCTGTTCCAATGCTGAGCCAACATTTTTAATCATAGCCATAGAAATGGTGATGTAATAATGTAACTGCATCCACAATCCTGTAACATTTGCACCTTTATCACAGGATTTGAACACAGGAGTCATAAAAAATTGCAGCACATGAATTAGAGAGATGGGATTTGTTATCCATCTGTGTCTCACACCCTTTGGTGAGAGAGATCACACGGGTAATAACTGACCTGAGCAGTTAGTTTTGTAATACTTCATCTAGATTCTATCCTATATTTGAAGCTTCCCTTTGTTGTGCCTTTGCACAACCTTCAAAGGTCAATCCATTTAGAACTGATATTTCATCTTCAGGTGTCAGACAGGCAAAACCATTTAGTGGTTTCTTATAATCCTGAGGGACTCCATTAGTGAGACCTTTGTGCATCTGTGTCCTGCACACCAAATTAGTCCATTAAGATTCTCACATAATATCCCTATTGGATTCTTCATTTATTTTGTGTTATATAGTACATAGCATTGAACAATGGAGCCTCCAAGAGACGTAAGAAGCCAGTGGGTGAAATTTGTGGGTGGATGTAGCATAAAGTGTTAGTTCTTACCTTTTTGTTAAATGAAATTTCAAGCGCCAATGACCCATTTATCTGGGATCCCCAACATGGGTAAGTCCCAATTAGAGTAATGATTCATATGACATTCTGTTGACCCTAAGAAAGTTAGTGGAAATCTCCCTAAGCAAGGGGAATTTTTTTTGAAAGATGTTCCTGGAACAGGTGACCATTAGAAGATGTCCCCTCAGTTTTTGTTCTGGGAACAATTCTAAAATCTTGGCTTTCTCCTCACTTTTCTTGGTGACAATGATTGCCAGTACAGATAGGGGGGGGGGGGTGAATCTTCCCAATAGGAAGACAGACCACAATAAAAATTGTACAGAGAATCAAACCCATTCCCTTTCAAAAAATGGTTTTGCCTAGACATAGACTTTAAAGAAAATGATTAAGGATTTAACTTTTCAGTGGTTTACAATAATTAAAATGAGGAAAAAAATATTTCTGATTGGTTGGGAAAGGTTTATGCACTTTACAGTTTGCTTTACTGCACTTTACTGAACATAAAGGTTTCTTAGTACACAATTAACATTGCTAATTGCAATTCCTGGTCTATGTCATATACTTTAAAATCGATCCATGAATTGTATGAAGCATGCATCTCCAGTCTTTAAAAAAAATCTAACAATTTCACTTTTTACCCTTAGCCTTGGGGATACAATACTTTGACTGATGCAAGGATAAGCACATACTATTTTTCACATGAAGGTATGTTTACGTGATTTTAATATATAAAACTGATTTGCAACATCCACGTAATGCCACACTGAAAGAAAAGCAGTCAAATACATTAAAATAAAAACACAAACTGTTTAGTTTCTGCTTTGTTTCGGAGGAAGGCTGACTTACTCTTGGTGTCCATATTTGGAAGTTCCCCTCTCTTCCTATCCTGGAGATTGGCATAGTCTGGGACAGAAAATTTGGGGAAACTATCACAGACAGCAATAAAAACATCTTATAAACCTGAAAAACCTTAGTAAACCTGAAAAAAGTAAAACAATTGGCCATAAAAACCTGACAGTGATTTTGTATTGTAAGAAAAAGAAGCCTCCATATATTTCAACCTGAGCATCTCTTAATCCCAAAAATTTAGCAACACAAAAAAACAAGTGGTCCGTGGGGCTTTAACGAGAGTGATGCACATACACAAGTGCAACAAGGTTTATAAAAATACAAAAGTTTTATTAGAATTTGACAAATGTATATAAAAAGGTAACAAAAAACATCTGTACTTATAAAAGGGCAAATGATATACAAAGTAGTGAGTCATTCACCAAATCACATCCAAATTGCCCACCTGATAAATGACATACTGTGGCAATGCTGAAGCTGTATTCTCTATGCATTTCATAAGACAAAACCTGCTTCATCAGGAGACAGATCTTGTTGGTATAAGTAAAGATCTGTTGAAGAGCCATGTCATAAAAATCAAACAACGATTCATAATAATTTGTAAAAAACAATATTCAATATTGTCAGCGTATTATACTCACACAGGCAATAAAATCACAGGTAGGATCTGTCAGTAACCGCAGAACCAAGGCCCAAAGGATGATAAAGGGCCCTGTAAAAGATTTTACAACTAGATCTTGGTGCTGGGTGACAGCAGCCCAAACTGTGGATAGTGGACCACACATGTGCAGGTGTATGAGAGCTCACTCCTGTGATGATGGCAGTGAGCAGTAATAGCTGGAAGTGTCTTAGCAACATCCTAGCAAGGCAGGACATGATGATGCCATCTCTGGGAGTTTTTCAGTCAGGCATCCAGAGGTACATTAATGGCCTACACCTATAGGCGATAGCATTATCCAACTTTAGTCAAAGCTGCAAAGTTTGGGCCAGATTCACAGAGCCCTTACTCTGGTCTATCTCGCGTTAGACCGGAGTACTTTCAAATTACGCGCGTCGTTTCATTAGTCTGAATCCTCAAACCATGAAACGACGGCTTCGGGCTTCAATCCGACTGGCTTACATGTTCGTATACCTTCAGATCTACGCTGCAAAAATTTTGTGGCCGCTGGGTGGAGTTTGCGTTGTTTTCCGCGTCGGGGTATGCATATGAGCTTTCCCCGAAGTTACGAGCATTCTTCGCAATCTCTTACGGCATCTGTAGTCATCTTTTTGCTGCGTAAAGTTTTTTTCATTTTTTTTTCCAGCTTTTATCTATTACAAGGTCTAGTATTAGAAATGTGTGTGACAGCCCATGGAGAGATTAAGTATCTCACCTCCAGGCTGGAAACGTCGTTCCCGCGTCGAATGGGGGCTTCAGCCGCAATGTTTTTTTTTACGGGGACCCGGGCGTTTTTTTTACATAAGTCGCGCCCGGGTCCGGGAATAGAAATGTTTGTAATCTGGTCAAGATCTCTATGCTTCCTGCCGCCGCCGACTCGTTCTCCGGGCCCCCGAAACAAAGCCCGGAAATGACGTAACGACATTATTTCGCCCATGCACGGCGGAAAAATTTCTGAACAGAGCATGCGCAGTTCGATCGCCGCGGGGACGCGCCTATTTTAAATGCTTCACGTCCCTTAATCGCGTATTTCGATTCCGCCGCGAGAAATACACTACGCCGCCATAACTTACGGGCCAAAATCTACCTGAATTAGTCGTAGAGCCAGGTAAAATATGGCGGCGTAGTGTATCTCTGATACTCTGCGCCAATGTAATTGTACCTGAATCTGGCCCTTTATTTTTATTTACCTGCATAGGCAGATTTTATTTTTTAATAAAGGAAATCTAACATTTCAAACCTTTCCTGCTATATCCAAAACAAGCTAATAATGTTTAAAATCCCTTAATACATCTAATTGAAGTATTATGACTGCTTTGCAACTGTAGCAGACACCACAAAGGTTTGTACTTTTATACTTTTATTTGTTAGTCAACTTTTTTCTATGCAGTCCACAATTTCTTTTGAATTAGGATGTGCAAAGCAAGCAGGGCTAATACCGTGTACACACGACCGTTTTTCATGATGAAAAAAATGCAATTTTTTTAATTGGTCATTAAAAACGATTGTGTGTAGGCCCCAGAGCATTTTTCTCGACGAGAAAATGGGGCATTAAAAATTTAGAACCTGCTCTTTTTTTTTTCTTAACGTTTTCTCATCGTGAAAAATGGTCGTGTGTAGGCTTTAACGACGGGAAAAAAACGTGCATGCTCAGAAGCAAGTCATGAGAAGGAACATTTGCATAATCAAGCCCAAAGGGTGGTGTCAATTGAATGGAACTTTCCCCTTTATAGTGCCATCGTACGTGTTGTACATCACTGCGCTTTGCTAGATCATTTTTTATCATAATCGTGTGTATGCAAGCAGGTGCATGTCATGAAAAACGGTCATGTGTACGCGGCATTAGACATCCCATGGAGCCCTGTCACTTCCCGTTTTACCTATTTTAGAATGTATATGGCATTGTAGTAACTTGGAAAAAAGGTGACCTAATCCAAGGTTTAGTTGTTAGACACTGGTTTTTATACATAAATGAGTGCGTATTTCAACAATTTGGAGGAATGCTGATTCAAGGTTATAATTCATACAACTTGCAGACCTCTGGTAGCCTGCAAAAATATTGCTGTTTGTCGTCAAAGACTAGGCTAGAAAACAAATAACTTACCACTGTTCCTATTTGTGTACAAAATACTGATGAACTTTATTATAGTTCATTACCAAAAATAATTTTAAAATAAACAGTCTGTTCACGTGTAATATGATATTGGAAAACACAACTTGGCTTCTTGCAATGCATGCATGTTTACCTTTCCATCGTATTTTTTGTGAAAATAATCACAAGCATTTATACAAAGTTCTTTCCCACAATGTTCCATATGATTGTTTAAAATGACCACACAGAAATAGGTACAGGTATGTCTAAAATCATTTCACCACCATGTAAGATTGGAAGCAGTTTAGAAGTGCTATAATGCAGCCAGACATACCATAAAATACAACAGGTACTACATTACCTAAGCATATAGTATGTGCCAGAAAATAGAAAATATAAAGTATTGAGCGGAATACGCCATATTCGATTTCGCGATATTTCACGAATATATATAAGAATATTCGTGAAATATTCGTTAATATCGAATATTCGTGATATTTTATAAAAAAATAAATTTGAAATTTCGCTATGCGAGAAATTTATTGCGATTCTCATCAACACGAAAACGGAGATCATTTCCCTGGATTACTAATAATATGCACAAACACTAACTCTACTTACACAAACTTATATGTAAATAAAGATTTTTTTTTTTTTTTATACACAAAACACAGAAGGGCAGAGAAAGTATTTGCGAATATTCGTACATTCGGCAACATAAAAGGATCCCTCAACTCGGCCCAGGGTCTCTATTACACAATGCTTTTAGCGTCGATAAATTGTCTGTTTTAAAAATAAATTTGAAAATATCAATATTCACCGGTTTATTTATTCGCGAATACTCGAATATGCTTTCGTTAAATATTCGACAAATATTCGAACAAAATATGTCCCTCTAACCACATTAAATGATGCTGCTACTCACAATTACACCAGCATAAATTGTATCAGGTTTATTTAAGACTTTAAAGACAAATGAACAAAGTTAATGCCGCGTACACACGATTTTTGAAAAAAAAAACTGTTTTCTGTGATAAAAAACGACGTTTTTGAAACGTCACTTTCAAAGACGATGTTGCAACACACCATCGTTTTTTTCACAAAAAGCGAGGTTGTTCACCACTCTTTTCCATTGAAGCTCGCTTCATAACTAGCTTCTGGGCATGCGCGGGTTGAAAAACGTTTTTGAAAGACGTTTTTGCTAACACGGTACTTTTTGTGACAAAAAACGACGTTTTGAAAAACGACACAAAAAATTCAAGATTTAATTTTTTTTTGGTCTGTTTTTTTGAAACAAAAAACAACGTTTTGCCCACACGCGATAAATTTAAATGACGTTTTAAAAAACTTCGTTTTTTTTCATCGCAAAAAACGACCGTGTGTACGCGGCATAAGAACTCACAGCAATCAATTGGAGTTCTTCTTTGAATGATGTGATGTGAATCCAGTTGGTTTAAATTACAATACACCAAAGTTGATTTACTGAAACAGGAAAGTACAATCTGAAGTAGCTGTTCATGGTAGCCAATCAGCTTCAACTTCAACTTGTTCAATGAAGTTTGACGAAAAAAACTGGAAGCCGATTGGTTTCTATGCAAAGCTGCACCAGATTTTGCACGCTGCAGTTTTAGTAAATCAACCCTAATGTCCATAAAATAATTTGATAATTTTTACAACTACTGTTGTCCTCTTATATGCACTGCTTGTAACACCTCACTACAGACTTATGATATTCTGGGTTCTGGTTACTCATGGAGAGAGGAGACAGTGAACTGATAGGCCTGTAGCATATTTTAAGTATATGTATTTATTTTTTCAGATTTGCAGCCAACAGATTTAGGCATAAAAACACCATCACCATCAAATCCAAATCTTGGGGCACTGTTTGATAAAACCTGGATATGGCTAGAAGCAAACATCAGGTATAAACCTACTTCCTTTTAAAAAGTGTTTTGAGATATGGGGTTTCTCTACTATTAAGAACCATAGTACATCCACCCACAGGTCTTTGTTCATATTAGGTTCAAATATGTTTTTATTGCATATCAGAATAAAAAACAGAACAGAAGATCCAAATATGCAGCACCAAATTTTGAACAGTACAGTCAATGTGTCAAAAATAGAAGTACGAGAAAAAATTGAAACACAAACATAAATGAGGTTCTTTTATATATAAATACCACACAGAAAGGAAGAACAAGAAATCTGCAACTCTTGGTAGGAATATTTGGATCTTGAGGTCATCACTATCATATTTGGAAGGGGAGGACTAGAAAAGAGAGCAGAGGGATGGAAGGATGAGGGCACCTTGTCCCCTGCCCCCCATGCCTCAAAATTTCAGGGTGAGGTCAGGGGTGACTTTATACAGGCCTATTAAGTTACCGCCACCTGTTGCCCCACCCAAACCCGACCTTGACCCCGCCCCTTAAGGCACGCCTTTGTAAGGAGGATCTCAGAAGTAACAATCCTCCCCCTCTACTCTGACCTATGCTGGTACCAATTACGTCCCCCTCGGCCCCCCATCATCATACCTATGCCCCAAATTCTGATGGGGGGGGGGAATTAAGGCTGGTTGCTAGACCACAGGCGGCAGCCGAGTCTAGAAACTAATGCAGATAGATTGGGGGGGGGCGAATGGGGGCATAGGTGTGAAGAATGGGGGGAGGGAGGCAGAATTGGGGGGCAAGGTATGATGAATGGGGGGGGTGATTTAGAGTCAATCTGCAATTAACCCCCCCCCAATCCAGACATATTTTCTAGGGAGTCAGGGCGGCCCCGCTGCTACTCCCAGAAACTCCCAGTGCCTCCAACATCACACATCTGTCTTAAGTGACTACCACAGCTTGTACGGCACGGTGCCCCCCTTTGTGGTGGGAGCTTGTGGCAGAGGGCGGTCTGGGAGAGAAGGGCGGTGCACCAGGCTTGTATAGTACAGCACGATTCTACTGCTGTAAGTCACACTGAGAGGTGGAGAGGGGCGCTCCCGTGCGAGTAAACATGAGTGTCAGCGCTGGGCTGTGAGAGGTGGAGAGGGCGGTCCCAGGCGGCAGTTCCTTGTCCTATGGGAGGTGGGGAGGGGCGGTCCCGGGCGGCAGTTCTGCAATACCTCCATGGGAGGTGGAGAGGGGCGTCCTGGGCGTCATGTTCTGCTATGACTGGCCTATGGGAGGTGGAGAGGGGCGTCTGGGCGGCGCTGTGTATTCTGTGCTAGCCTGTGCTAGCCTGTGCGGACTGCGTGGCAGCTATATATATATATATATATATATATATATATATCGCACTGCACTTATTCCCTCGCCATAGATGTATATAGATATATATCTATATATATATATACACAGTTTCTCACAAAAGTGAGTACACCCCTCACATTTTAATAAATATTTTATTAAATGTTTACATGTGATAACACCTAAGAAATGACACTTTTCTACAATGTAAAGTAGTGAGTTTATAACTTGTACAACAGTGTCAATTTGCTGTCCCCTCAAAATAACTCAGCACACAGCCATTAATGTTTAAAACACTGGCAACAAAAGTGAGTACACCCCTAAGTGAAAATGTCCAAATTGGGCACAAAGTGTCAATATTTTGTGTGGCCACCATTATTTTCCAGCACTGCCTTAACCCTCTTGAGCATGGAGTTCAAAAGAGCTCACAGGTGCCACTGAGTCCTCTGCCACTCCTCCGTGGCGATATCACGGGGGTGGTGGATGTTAGAGACATTGCGCTCTTCCAATTTCCATTTGAAGATGCCTCACAGATGCTCAATACAGTTTAGGTCTGCAGACATGCTTGGCTAGTCCATCACCTTTACCCTCAGCTTCTTTAGAATGACAGTGGTCATCTTGGAGGTGTGTTTGGGGTTATTATCATGTTGGAACACTGCACTGCGGCCCAGCCTCTGAAGGGAGGGGAATCATGCTCTGTTTTAGTATGTCACTGTACATGTTGGCATTCATGGTTCTCTCAATGAACTGCAGCTCCCGAGTGCCCAGTGCAGTGCGGTTGACTTCTGCACAACCAGCCTGATAAATTTACCCTACTTAATCAACACCGTCGCCTATAGTCTCTCTGCTGTCAGAATACAATACCTCAGATTCAATACCTTAGCGGGGAGGATTCCCCCATCCACACACTGAGTATTTTTTTTTTTTGTGTTTAACTACCTCCCATCTGGCCAATGCACATATACAGCGAGCTTCCTCCTTCTGAGTGGACATTTAGGAACGTCCCTCAGAAGGAGGGGGATCGCGCGCGCATTCCCATGCAACGGCGCGATCCAGATGCGCTTGTGTCACCTGACACGGTGCATCTCCAATCGGCAGTAGGGCTATGTGATTGGCTCTCCTGATCACATGATGGCTGTGTCCAATCACAGTCATCATGTGATGTAAATAGAGAGCCGTTTGCTAGACGATCGGCTCTCCTCACATGGAAGTTGTCAGCGAGGAGAGGAGAGCGTATCGCTGCAGCCGGCTGGTGATCAGTGAGTATGAGCTGTTTTTTACAGCTTTTTACACACTGACCCCCGGCCCAATGTTCCCACACAGCAAAAACACCTGTCCCCCACATATGTCCCAGTAAAATCATGTCCCAATGATTATCTGCATACATATGTCCGTGATCATCTGCGTACATCTGAGCATGATCATCTGCGTACATCTGTCCGTGATCACACAAACCAATTATTATATACTTAATGGGATTTTTTTTTACCAAAGACATGTAGCAGAATACATTTTGGCTTAAATGTATTACAAAATAAAATTGTATTGGATTTCTTTTAATATGGAAAATAGAAAATATTGTTTTATTTCAAAATTTTCCACTAATTTTTTCACTTATATCGCAAAAAAATAAATAAAACTGGAGTCGTTAATTTATATAACACCAAAAGAAAGCTTTAATAATGTAAACAAAATGCTAAAAATTTAATTTGGGTACAGTGTAGCATGACCGCGCAATTGTCATTGAAAGTAAGAGGGCGCTGAAAGCTGAAAATTAGCCTGGGAAGGAAGGGGGTGAAAGTGCTCAGTATTGATGTGGTTAACCCGCTGGTTAAAGAAAAAGAAAAAGACTCCTTTACGGGCCGCTATAGTCACTCTCCAAACCTCACTCACTTGTGGTGGTCCTTAGTCATTGTCTAAATCCCAGTTACTCAAGATCATTTTAGCATCTAAATGGAGTTTGCCTGCCTCCAAACTACTTGGAAGAATTTGAGCTTTGACCATTTAGAATGACCCTGGCATTTGGCAAGAAAACGACAAGCAAGGAGGAAGAAGGTAAAGAAAGATAAAATAATTCTAAGGAAGATAATGACCAAAGGATGAGTTTGAAGTATGGCTGTGTGACAAGTGACTGAAAAGCAGGATGACTGACAAGTGACTGAAAAGCAGAGGAGGATTAAGGGAAATATGTGAAGGGACAACTAACAAGTGACCACATTTAGTAGCTGACCATAGTTTGAAGAAGAAGTGAGCAAAGTCTGGAAAAAAAATAAAAAATAAAACAAGTCAAATAAATCTAATAAATAGCTCCCACACATATTATAAAGGTACAGTGGTACTTTACACCATAAAACTGCAATCGAATATCATCGAATAAGAACACTTGCATGGAAATGTATTATTTAGCCACAATAGACCACACTTTGCAATAATAATAATAGCACATAAGGTACCTGCCTTTCAGCATAACAATTTGTCCCCAGGTCAGAAAAATACTAAATTCATTTTAAGGGAGTGGGTCAGAGTTTTTGGAGGAATAATGAGAAATATATGAAGCTTTTTGTGAATTATTACTCTCATGCGATGAGTGCAATGCAAGAATATACAGTATAATCAGATATGCAGAGTGGCACCAGTCCTCAGACCTAGTTGATATGTTATGGACTCTCTTGGAGATCTTAAACTACCCAGCTACATAGCATGACGATGTCACCTAATCCCGCCCTATAAATTTTGTCAACAAAAGTAAATATTTAATTTTTAAAACAGTTCCTTTTATATCATTTATTTTGTTTATTCTACAGCTCTGGGAATACTTTTAATTTACCACTATCTGTTCCTGACACAATGACATCATGGTTGGCCAGTGCATTTGTTCTTTCCAACACACTTGGATTGGGATTTACCGATAAACCAACTGAGGTGATATAGATTGTAGAAACAGTTTAGAATGTAAAATGGTATCAGATTTCAGTAGGTTTTATTTGAACCTACCAAACTTACTTTATAAGACTGAATATTTTTGTTAACAAGTTAAAATGAATACTTTAGGGTCTATTTATAAATGTATTTCACACGTTCCGAATCAATTCATTTAGAAAAATGTGTGAATTTTGAGTGAAAGCTATGTGAATCCTGTGTGAAAAATTTATAAACAGACCAATTTTGTCTTCTCATTAGTGCAAAATCAAATTCTGCAATTTTTTTCTCTTATGGGCCCCCAGAAGCTATAACGTGACAAAATGATCCTCTCTAACGCGATGTGCAGTTCAGTGTTCCCGCTGGTCAAGGTTGCTTTCATATTCTACAGGTTTTTCTTCTGTGGCTGGTACTGTTTGGCCATTTGATTGGCTGAGCCATGTTGAAGTCACTACCACACGAGCACAAGAGACCCATCATCATGGCACAGAGCTGTGCTATAAATGCAAACGTGACTCAGGGAACATTAGTATAGAAAATACCAATAGGGTCTGTTCTGTCATGAAAATCCTACCAGTCAGCATTTTTTTCAGGGTTAGTTCCACTTTAACTTGAAACTATTCTATTTAGGGATACTTGTCCACACTCTAATTCTGATTTCACAAAAACAAAAAGAATGTGGGCTAAAGTCAAAATTGTAGACCACGACTGACTTTAAAATGATGATCCCTAAAATACACAATCCTCAAGCCCTGACTTTTCTATACTTACTGCTAAGCAGTGTCAGACATAAATTTCATAGAGCCACTTTGCTGAATAACAGTTCAAGCAAGCACACCCCTTTTTTACATATCCTTTACCACTGCCTTTATGAGGTACTACTGCATAAGTGACTTGTGTTTGGTTGTTTTTCTACACAATTGCTTAACCACTTAAGCCCCGGACCATTTTGTTGCTAAAGGACCAGGCCCCTTTTTGCGATTCGGCACTGCTCCGCTTTAACTGACAATTACGCGGTTGTGCGATGTGACTCCCAAACAAAATTGATGTATTTTTTCCCACACAAATAGAGCTTTCTTTTGGTGGTATTTGATCACCTCTGCGGTTCTTATTTTTTGCGCTAAAAAAAAAAATTGAGCGACAATTTTGAAAAAAATGCAATATTGTTTACTTTTTGCTATAATAAAAATCCCCCAAAAATATATTTATAAAAAAACAAAACAAATTCTTAGTTTAGGCCGATACGTATTCTTCTACATATTTTTGGTAAAAGAAATCACAATAAGCGTTTATTGATTGACTTGTGCAAAAGTTATAGCGTCTACAAATAGGGGATAGATTTATAGCATTTTTATTAATATTTTTTTTTTTTGCTAGTAATTAGTGATTTTTATCGTAACTATGACATTATGGCGGACACATCGGACAAGTTGACACCCTTTTTGGGACCATTGTAATTTTTACAGCGACCAGTGCTATAAAATGCACTGATTACTGTGAAAATGACACTGCCAGTGAAGAGGTTAACCTGTAGGGGGCACTTAAGGTGTTAAGTGTGACCTAATGAGTGATTCTTACTGTGTAGGGGCGTGGCTTGGCTTGTCACGTCACTGATTGTCGTTCCTTATGACAGGCAACAGATGATCAGTGACAGTCTGACTAGGAAGCATGGCGAGAGGTTTGTTTACACTCACCTCTCCCCGTTCTTCAGCTCTGTGACCCGATCGTGGGACACCGGCGGTTTTCGGGTCTTCGGGTCCCACGGGCATGGTCACGTAGTACACGGCAGGGTAGCGCTCATGCCGCCACGGCTGTGCATATTAAAGGGGACGTACCTGTACGCCAATATGTGCAACCATGCCATTCTGCCAACGTACATCGGCGTGCGGCAGTCGGCAAGTGGTTAAATAGGCAATCTAGCCTGGACCCTCATCCATAAGGTGTCCTCCTTAAATGCTGATTCAACAACAATAATTTACATAGGCTTTCTCACTAAGGGCCCAGTCACATTACAATGCATGTGCTGTAATGGACATGTTTTTATTCATTAAGGTGGGTTGTGGCACACCATATAAGGCATAATCATTTAAAATGAAGGGATTTGATGCACCTTAATGCATAAGGGAAATTGCGCAGGCTGCAATTTTATTGCAGAGCACTGCAATGCACACATTGTGCAGCGCACATGAATTGTGAAGGTGCATGAATGGCACCCCAGCAAACCAACACATATAACATGCATTACTATGCATTATAGTAACATTCATTAGCACAACACAAAGTGGGTCCTAAAGTGTGGGCAGAATCCACCTGTACTTGGATTGCTCATTTGTGCTATGTGTCCTGAGCTTTCAGGCACCCTGTGTTTGCTAAAGCAGACTGCCCCAGCATCACATGCTGCATTTACATTGTGGTTGCCAGTACTCTCACCATACTATATACAGTTATACTATACTATTATTGAAAATATACTAAAAATCAACAGATTTCTTTACAATCAGTGGCACATATAAACAACATGTTGGCATACAATTTCTTCTGATCACTAGCTACCTGAAACAGTTGGAGTTGTCTTATCCAACAATCTTTTTTTTTTTTTGTATAGTTTTAAAGTTTCAGGGAACAGTTCTGAAAACGATATTAAAACAGTTAATGGGGAGATAATGCTTTGCTTATGAGCTTATTTAAAGTTTTAACACAAACTGGATCTGATGTTCCTGAACATACAAGACTACAATTTTTGTGTTCATAATATTTGAAAAGATGATTATTACAACGTTAATTTTTTTACTTTTTCTCACAGCTCCAAGTATATCAGGATGTGTCTCTCACGCTGAATCTCCCTTATTCAGTAATTCGAGGTGAAATATTTATTCTGGAAGTTATGTTATTCAACCATTTGAACACAACAATAGAGGTATTGTATATAATGAATTTGGACTGTTTATGTTATATTAATGCAATGTGATTTTACAAAGTCTTCCTTGGCACTTTTGAATACAAATTTCACATTTATTTGACTTTAATTCACATTACATGGTTAGTGCAATGCACTGCAATGTATGTCAACTCATTACAGTGTAGTGTAGTGTAGTGTACTGCATTAGAAAAAATAGCAGAGGTCTGATCTTTAGTCTGGTTAGTCAAAGTGCTGCTTTGGAATCTCATTAAAATAAATAGGCTGTCTGTGTAGGTATTTTAGGACAGGAATTGAAAATATGCCTACCATTATGGGTTACCAAAGATATTTAATTAAGTATTCATTAAAGTGCATATTTAGAGGCAGATATTGGTTCACCCATTTGGGATATAGTAAGTAACTATTAAAATCCCTGTTAGGTTTATTTGCTACAGTATCTGTGTCCCACTTGAGAGATTTCCATGCAGTTCCCTTCAGTTCCTATTCTGCTGATACAACAGGAAGTGAGAAGAAATCCTGCCAAAGTAAAGAAAATCAATCCTACCTTAGTTGTCAAAGGAATTCTATTCCTTTTTTCGTAAAACAATGAATATTATTACAAGGGAGAGGTATTTGCGCAGTTTCCACCATGGTAAGCCTTAGACCCCACTGGAGGCATTTTTTAGGCGCTTTTGGGCTAAAAATAGCGCCTGTAAAGCTTCTGAAAAATGCCTCCCCTGCAGCCCCAGTGTGAGAGCCTGAGTGCTTTTACACTGGAGTGGTGTGCTTGCAGGACATTAGAAAAAGTCCTGCAAGCAGCATCTTTTGTGCGGTGCGGGGGCGGTGTATACTACCACTCCTCTACCATCCCTGCCATTGAAATCAATGAGCAGGAGAATTCGGCAGCAGTGTTTTGCGGGCACATTTAACCCTTTATTCGAATGCTAGCGTGGGTTAAAAGCACCCCACTATTGGCCTAAAAGCGACGCTATAACAGTGGTAAAACGATGCTAAAATTAGCGGAGCTTTACCGCTAATGCCTTCCCCGCCCCAGTGTTAATGTAGCATTAATAATAACAAGGCTTCTGGCAGGTTCAGAAGAGATGTATCAAAAATATATTTTTAGCATACTGTATGTAAAAATAGGTATTACAACCATAATTTGTTAAAATAGAAAACACATTTAATAAAAAAATTATCTACATTTGCAGGTTCTTGTTTCTGTGCAGCCAAGTGACTCATTTGAAGTTGTAGAGTCCAATAATGCAAGTACAGTAAGCCAACAGACTCTGGATATTCCCAATATGGAAGGAAACACTTGCCTGTTTCCAATCAGGCCAAAAATACTGGGAGAGATCCTAGTAACAGTTAAAGCAATTTCCAAAGGAGCAGCTTCTGACATTGTTACTGGGAAAGTAATTGTAAAGGTAAATACATAAATTGCTAAAATATAATATATGGGGGTGATTTACAAAGGTTTTTCCTTGCAAATTTTTCATTTATCTTAGTGAATGAGGTGAAAGAAAGTAAAAATTCACTTTGAAAAGACTACCTAATCGTGTGCAAAAAAAGTCTACGTTACTTTACTCCATTCTTCAAGCTAAGTGATTTTTCTCTTTGCAAAGTGAATTTTCATTTAGTTCCTGATCAGTGGCGGCTGGTGCTCAAAATTTTTGGGGGGGCGCAAACGAAAAAAAAAATTCAGCCTCATTGTGCATCAATCAGCCACTGCATGCCACCAAATGAGCCACTTGCCATCAATTTCACCACTTGCCATGCCATCAAACACAGCAACTGTGCCATCATTTCACCACTGTGCTTCCATCAAATGAGCCAGGCCATGCAACACAGCAACTTGCCAAATTGTCACCACTTGCCATGCCACCAAATGCAGCCACTTGCCATCAATTGCAACGGTGCCATGCCAAAGCCACAACTTGCCATCAATTATCACCACTGTGCTGCCATCAAACACAGTTACTGTGCCCACAATTGTCACCACTGTGCATGCCATCAATGCTACTGTGCCATCAATTGACCACTGTGCCATGCCATAATGAGTCATTCACTTTCACCACTGCATGCCAATATGCAGTCACTGTGCCAAATTTCACTTGCCATGCCACAAATGCGCCACTGTGCCAAATTGTCACCACTATGCTCCATACACAGCAACTGTGCCACCAATTTACCACTGTGCCATGCCAATCAGCCACTGGCCATGCAACACAGCAACTGTGCCAATGCACCAATGTGCCAGCCACCAAATGCAGCCACTGTGCCACATTGTCACCACTGTGCCATGCCATCAAACGCCACCACTGTGCCATCAATTGTCACCACGTGCCATGAAAACGCCAAGTGCCACAATTGTCAAGTCATGCCACAAACCACAGTTACTGTGCCCATCAATTGTACCACTGTGCCATGCCACATACACTGTGCCATCAATTGAATTGCCACTCAAATGTTGACATGTGCCATAATTGTCACCACTGTGCCATGCCATCATATGCAGTACTGTGCCATCAATTGCACCACTGTGCCATGCCAAAACGCCACCACTGTGCTAAGCACCACTGTGCCATGCCATAAACGCAGCTACTGTGCCCACTGCCCACTGTGCCATGCAAAACGCCACCACTGTGCCTCAATTGCAACTGTGCCATGCCAAACGCCACCACTTGACAATTGTCACCACTGTGCCGTGCCATCAATTGCACCACTGTGCCATGCCATCAAATGCAGTCAGGATCAATTGTCACCACTGCCAGCAACACAGCAACTGGCCATCAATTGACCACTGCATGCCAAAATGCAGCCACTTGCCATCAAATCACCACTGTGCCACCTAAACACCACCACTGTGCCATCAATTGTCCCACTGCTCTCAAACGCCACCACTTGCCATAATTGTCACCACTGTGCCATGCCATCAAACGCCACCACTGTGCTCAATTTAACTGTGCCATGCCATCAAATACTTCATCAATTGTCACCACTGCAGATCAAACGCCACCACTGGATCAATTGTACCACTGTCAGAAATGGATATGTGCCATCAGTTGTCAACTGTGCCATGCCATCAAATGCATCACTGTGCCATCAATTGCCCACTGTGCCATGCTCATATGATCCTGTGCCACAAGTGTCACCACTGTGTCCTTTAATTGTCACCCTGTGCCCCATGACTGTGCTCATTGTCGCCTCTGTGCCCTATGTCAATGGCCCCATATGACTGTGCCCATGCTGCCACTGTGCCCCAATGCCACTGTGCCCCATGATGCCCCTTTCCCTGTTAAAAAAACACTTACCTGTGCTTCCATTTCCCTCGATGTCTTCTGCCGCCGTGGAAAGCTTCAGCCAATCAGGTTCTGATAACAAATCCGGGAACCTTGCTGAAACGGCTCAGTCATGCAAGGACCGCAGATGCCTGCGCTCCGACAGCTTCCGAGAGCCGGAGGGCGGTCTGGAAAAGCCTATCAGACCGCTGGTTTGAAGGCAGTTCCCCTCAGCCAACCAGCCTTATTCAGGTCCGGCGACATGTCCGGTTATATGAATAGACACCTGGCAAGAATAACACACGTTCAATGCTCTGAACGTGTGTTATTTGAGAGGGGGTGGCCTGCAGGCCCTCTAGACGGCCGCCAGAACTTGTAAGTCAAAATAACATTTTAGCCAAATAAAAGTTCTTAAAGGGCCCGTTTTTTTTTTTTTTTTTGTGACTGCGGGAGGGGGGGCTGCGCCCGTGCGCCCATATGGGCGGGCCGCCACTCTCCATCCATTAATGTATAACATACAATGAATTACTTGTTGACATGTGTACTGAATGTAAGCAGAAATCTAAGCTATTAATACACTGCCTATGCAAATCCTTTGCAAATATTGACCTAGCACCACATTTTAGGAGGCCAGGGGGAGCAAACATTTTCATACCTAGATGTCCTGCTCTTTTAAATATTGCTCTTTTAAATATTACTCCAGTGCAGATCAGGGATGTAGTCAGAAAATATGATAAAAGCTCTCCTATGAAAAATACTAGTATTTAAAAACACTGATGGCCTCTCACACACACCAAGCTTTGCTCTGTGAGAGACCAGGAGAATTGTAATGCCCCGTACACACCATCACTTTTTGTGATGAAAAAAAATGACATTTTTAAAAATGTCATTTAAAATGATGGTGTGTGGGCAAAATGTTGACCAAAAAAAAATTCGAACATGCTCGAATTTTTTATGTCATTTTTCAAAATGTCATTTTTTGTGTCATAAAAAATGATCGTGTGTGGGCAAAAACTACGTAAAAAATGTATGAAAGAGGGATTGCACCTCGAAGGCTCGTCAAAAAACATACAATACTGGGAGTAGCGATCTCTTGGTCACCTTTCGCAGTCACTGGTTCCTCTTGCCTACCTCAAGGTCACCAACATGCCCTGTAGTGATGTAGGGGTTGGTGGAAGTATTCATTGTGCACAGCAAGGGACCAGGGCATCAACACTCACTTTAATGTCAGTTTCTAAATAGACTTCGGGGGGGTGAAAGTTTTTTTATGAGAGCGGTGTTTAGTGGGTTTGGCAGTGGGATAAGTATACACTATCTTCTTTATAGGTAAAGCTTTTATTTAGACTTTTAGTTTAGCACCACAATCACTTTAACCCCCTGAGCAGTTTTCCAGAGTCAGGCTCCGGGAGGAATTTCAGCACCAATAGCGGTAACCCTGAACCAGACTCGGGATCGCATGGCAGTATCCCACAGGCAGAGGTTACTTACCTTGTCCCTGGATCCTGTGATGCCTTCCTGCTGTGTGTGCGAGCTGTCTCTCCGCTCGCTTCACGCAGTGCTCGTGTGCCGCCGAGCTCCGTTCCATGCGATGTTATGAAACACGGGGGCGGAGATCGGCACCAAATTCAAAAAAGTAAATACACACAATACATACAATATACTGTAATCTTATAGATTACAGTACTGTATGAAATAAATACACACCCCCTTTGTCCCTAGTGGTCTGCCCTGTGTCCTACATGCACTTTTATATAATAAAAACTGTTCTATCTGCCTGGAAACTGGAGATTGTCCATAGCAACCAAAAAGTGTCCCTTTACATCAAAAGTGGTTTTAGACCAGCTGGAAAACAGCAATAATAAATTAGAATCACTTGCAGAATTGAGCGATAGCGATTTTTGGGGAAATTCGTCATCAAACAATAAAAGTAATGACAGCGACAATTCTGCAACTGAGCAAATTTCAGTGTTTTTTATTTGATTACATTATTGAATTCTTTTTATTATAATTATATTATTATTTGTTATAATTATTTATAGTTATCTATTATATTATAATTTATGATTTTGTTTTTCAAACGTTATCGTACCTGGGATGTCTACTAGATTCTTGTTTGGACAGATTTAAGTGAGTTATTCCTAAGAATTACAGGCCTACAATGTAAAATGGCAAATTTCCATGCAAAATAATGGTACCACTTTCAGCACCTAAAATCTGACATAATCATACAGCCAGGGAGGTTAAAATAAACCTGTATTGGAGCCAATGAGTAGACTACCACTGATGACCTTTTCTTTGTAAAAATTCTAATTGCTTGGCTATCATACCGATTCAATGGCTTGAGTTGTTTGTAATTCATTGACCTGGGGCTGATATGCTGATCAGGTGTGCTTACTTTACTTTGGCTTCGACCATGCATGCTTCTTTTAGGTCAATAAAAACATTAACACCTGGTTTCTGAGACAGCCACTCTGTGTGTAAGGAGGTCATCAATGGTAGTTTGTGAAATTTGAATGGGGTCGTGGTTGAGTTCCCCATAGTTCGCACTGGTCAGGTTTCTTATAAGAAGATATTTTTAGCCTTCTGTCAAAAATCATAAAAAAGGTAATTAAATTACCCGTGTTATCTTTTGTGTAATTTTTTTCCTTCATTCATCAGTGAGATTATAATTTTTTCAGATGCGATAAAATACCTGAGATTTTAATAACTTATTTGTAAAAAATGTCCGTATTGAAATTTGTAATCATTGTTGAAAGCCAACAGTCATATAAGCTTTAGTATAGTGGGTGAGTGAAAAACGTATAAAGCGCAACACTTGCGAACTGAATCGCCTCTGGGCACTGTTTCCATTCCTTCGGTAAGGAAACCCTTTACCTCAGAAGAAATGAGTTTTAATCATTCTCCTGAAGGCCAAGTGGTCCGACTCCAGTCGGATGGTGGTTGGTAGTGCATAGTAAGATACTAGCATGCTCACTGGTTTTATCTGCCCTATAAAGATATACTGTAGATACTAACGATGCAAAATTCTTTACCGTGTTTTGTCTGTCTTTAGGCTGAAGGAGTGAAGATGTATCATTCACAGTCTGCCATTTTGGACTTAAAAACCACTACCGGTCCCAATTTACCCCTTACAAAACAATTATCATTTACTTTCCCCCCTGATGTGGTGGAAGGAAGTGAGGAGGTATATATAAATATCATTGGTAAGACACTCTTTTTTTGGAAATTACATTTATTTTATTCAGAATATCTCAAGTATTAGAGACCTAAATGAGAAATTAGCGGCATTCATTTCATCTTTTCCATCCTTCATTATGTTAGCATTACCAGGAAACTCCTTCCAAAAACAATTTTTAAACACATGCACTGTACAAATCAATTGCCACAAATGAAATGTGTAACATATGCAGCTGCTTCTGTGTTAGGGAAAGAAATGTCACTTTAATTTAGTTCATACAGTACAATAAGTGATGAAATGTACAGATCGGGCTGTAGTACACCGATATTAGCGGGTCACTCGCTCATGGGCAACTCTTCTATTCATAAAACATCCTGCATTCTTTTACTGAATGCAAAGCATTCTCTAAATGGAGGGGGTGTGGATGAACAGTCTCCCCTCCTCCAATTACAGAACGAAAAAAAAGACATATGCAGAACGAAAACAGTTTTCTAATTCAAAAAGTTTTCGAATTTGAAAAGTTTATGAATTCAAATAGTTTTCCAATTTTCAAAGAGACTAATATAGAATCGAATAGAAAATAAAGAAATAAAATAGAAATAATAGAAAGCAATACAAAACAATATAACAGAAAATAAAAGACTATCATATAATAGAGTAAAACAGAACAAAATATGATAGAAAATAACAGAACAGAGTAGAATGGAATAGAATAACATAGAAAGGAATACATTTGAATAAAAAAAAGATTAAAATAAAATAGATTATAACCAGCTTCTGAAATTTGAATAGTATAGAAAAGAATGGAATTAAAGAAACTATAGGATAGAATAGAAATAATATAACCATTTTTCAAAAAGCAAATAGACTCAATTCGAATTTGAATAGAATTAAAAAGCAATAGAGTAGGCTATATTAGAGACTAACACAATAGTATAGAAAAAACAAAACAACAGAATAGAATATTCTAATTTATTCTTTTCTATTCAAATTTAAATTGATTCTATTTGAATTTTGGGAAATTGTTATATTCTTTCCTATTCTATTGTTTTTTTAATTCTATTCTTTTTCATTTTTTTTTTCTATTTGAAATTCAAATTTCAGAAGATGGTTATATTCTTTCTATGTTATTCTATTCTTTCTGTTTCCAATATATTGTATTCTATTCTGTTCTTCTATTTTTTATTCTATTTTGTTCTGTTAGGAAATTGGAAAACTATTCAAATTAGAAAACGATTTGAATTTGAAAAACAATTGAAAACTATTCAAATTCTAAATGCGTCCGAAATTAGTTTTTGTTATTTTGGATTTGTTTAAATTCGGTATTATTGTAATTTGGAAATTTGGATACATCTGAATTTCCAAAAAATGTAAATTTGCCTGAATTTTAATTAGTAAAAAAATGAACCGCACATGTCTATTACTTTTTCTGAATGGAAAAGGTAACTCCCTATGATCTGTGTAAGTTTGCCACTTATTGCACTGTACGAGCTGAATGAAAGTAAAGGTTTTCACAAATGCAGCAGCAGCCACACATCAGTGGTAATATATTTTTAACGTGCAAATGTTCAAAGACTGTTTTTGGAGGGAGTTTAGTGTTAAGTAACCAGTAGCCTGGTTCCTGGTGATGTTAACGTAAAGAAAGATGAAATCTGGTTTCTACGGGTTTCTGTTTGTTAATCTTTACCCCGTTTTGTTAAAAAGACTAATGCATAAAGTGAACATCTGTACAAAGGAAGGAACATTTTTCTTCTTTCTTCAGGCCTCTCAGTTCAGATACAAGAGAGGGACTAAAAAACCTTATCTAGGTGGTATCGATGTCCTGACAGTGTACAAAAGATGTTATCTAACTATTCATCTAGTTGCTGGTGCTGTGACAAGGAACTTCACACAATGTTGTATCTGTGGTGGCCATGTCCATACTTGACACCATATTGGAAGGCTGTATTACAGCATGTTACAGGTAATAGGCCTGAACTACCAGAACTGGCCCTACTTTCTATCTTTCCAGAATCACTACAGATGGCCAAGAAGGGTCGAACATGCTTTATCTTTGCGTCAGCCAGGGCTATTATACCCAGACATTGGTATTCTAATGTCATTCCCAGTATTAAATATTGGGGGTCTGAACTAAATTATTTTATGCGTATATAATGCTTGAGGAATTGACAGCGAGCCTAAAGGAGAAATTCCCCAAATCCATCAATGGGAGGCTCGGAAAGACTGCAGCACCTCAGATATTTTGAAACTGTACTTGTGATCTAGCTTCTCACCGCATATGAATATAATTACTGGGAAGGAAGCCCGTATGGACTTTTTCTGTATATTTTTTTGTAATTTTTCTTTCTATTTTTTGATTTTTGCTTTTTATTTTAATGGTTGACGGTATGGGAATTCAAAGGTCTATGCACAAATAAAAAATTGAATGACAAATAGGTTTAAATTGAGCTTTTGTGTTTGCTTATGAAGACAAGTGAAAATTTCTGATGATAGATTTTTATATGTGATTAAGCTTTGAAAACGTAAAAAAAAATACTCATATGGACTTGAGGATGTGCATATGTGATTTGAGCACTGTTTATATTGTGGATACCGTATATCATTTGAGCACTATCCTTACACATTATTGATATTGTAGGAAAGAGTAAGTGTGCTTCACACTTAAAGGGGCAGCTGCAATTTATTTGAATTAATTAATTGTTATTAGGTTGGCACCGTTGATTGATAAACAGTATCTCTAAGCACATTAGGGAACTCAGATTTATGCACACTAGAATTGTATATGTTTATATATGCATATATGCTTTATTAACACTATTTTAAAACAGGTAATCTTCTTATACCTTCAATTGATGGCCTGGAGTCTCTGATACAAATGCCATGTGGTTGTGGTGAACAAAACATGATTTACCTTGCCCCAGACATCTATGTTCTTCAGTACTTAGAAGCTACTAACCAAGCCACGGAGTACATAAGAGCAAGAACCATACAGAATATGCAACAAGGTATACTACTGGTTGTTTATTACCGTGCACGACTTTTACTAGACATCAGCACACTGGAGTGTAATAAATATGTTTTTTCAAGTCCCAAAGGGGCTTATAGTGTACTGATCCCAGAAAGGCCATGCACATCAGCTGGTACAAAAGAATGGAAAACATATTTATTTTTATTTTTTATTAAACACTTTTGATATTTACATAAATAAATACAATCGTCTGTATATTAGCAATATATGACATTCGTTTTTTGCCTGTTTGTTTTTGTATACCCAGGCTATCAAAATGAATTAAATTATAGGAGAAGCGATGGTTCATTTAGTGCATTTGGAAACTCTGATTCTTCTGGAAGTACATGGTAAGCATATTGTACATGATTATATATGTGTGTGTGTATATATATATATATATATATATATATATATATATATATTTTTTCTTTTTTTTTTATAGGACTTGTTTGTTAAATAATCACATTAAAGCGGAGGTCCACCGCCTTGCGGCTTCACTTCCCTTTTCCCTACTGCACATGTGTGAGTCACGATACGCGATTCGAATGGTCCCTGCTGTCTTCTGGGACCTCGGTGTCCCCAGAAGACAGCACGGGGGGGGGGCGGCTGAGGTGCCGAACATGGTGTAGATACCTGCAGATAGTGCGGCTATCTATGCCCGGAAGTGGGAGCAAATACCTGTATTAAACAGGTATCTCTTCCCCCCCGAAAGGTGGCACACGTGACACCGGAGAGAGGGAGGGTTCCGAAAAGTTCAATTTTTGGGTGGAACTCCGCTTTAATGTGACTTTTCATGCTTGTTGGAATGAATTCTCATCTACAATTATGAGGAGGTTTTTTGACTCCTCCAATAGCATACCTATGACAAAATATAGACTAAATAAGACTGCAATATCAGATACCCCCTCCCCCCACCTCACAAGATCGGACTTAGGAAAGTATTTGGGGAGGGGGCTGCTGCACCTGAAAGGTTTTTCACCTTAATGCAGGGAATGCATTAAGGTAAAAAAAACTTTAGTCTTTACTAGTGTTGAGCAGAATATGCCATATTCGATTTCGCGATATATCTCGAATATATAGTCGAATATTCGAGATATATTCGTTAAATGCGAATATTCGCGATATTTTTTGGAAATGAAATGATTGCGAAATTTCGCCATTGCGAATGCGAATGCGAATGCGAAATTTCGAGAAATGCGGAAGGAGCACTCTGATTGGCTCAGAATATTCGTGATATTTTATAATACAAAATAATTGCGAAATTTCGAGAAATGCGGAATGGAGCACTCTGATTGGCTCAGAATATTCGTGATATATTACAATACAAAATAATTGCGAATATTCGGCAAATGCGGAAGGAGCACTCTGATTGGCTCAGAATATTCATGATATTTTATAATACAAAATAATTGCGAAATTTCGAGAAATGCGGAATGGAGCACTCTGATTGGCTCAGAATATTTGTGATATTTTATAATACAAAATAATTGCGAAATTTCGAGAAATGCGGAATGGAGCACTCTGATTGGCTCAGAATATTCATGATATATTACAATACAAAATAATTGCGAATATTCGGCAAATGCGGAAGGAGCACTCTGATTGGCTCAGAATATTCTTGATATTTTATCGTAAATTTTGCAAAAATGCGAATGAGAAATTGATTGCGGAATTTCGACAGTAACACTCTGAAATCGAATATATGTGTTATTTTAGCTAAAAACAATATTGCGAATTTCTCGAAAATAATCGTGCGATATCGCTATTGCCGAATAATCGCATAGCGATTTTTCGGCAATATAAAATGATCGCTGCAGCTACTAGTCTCTAATCATACCAGCAATGCTTTTAGACGTCGATGGGGATCTCTAGGATGTGATCTGTTCTAAAAAAAAATTGAAAAAATACGAATATTCGAAATAGCGAATATTCACAGCGAAATTCGGAATATATCGCGAATACTCGAATATGCCATATTTGAGCCGAATATTCGCAATACGAATATTTGTGAGCAACACTAGTCTTTACAAGAAATAATAAAGGTATTATTGAAAGCTGCTTTTTGTACTATGCTCCAGGTACCATTGAATAGGGATAAGTAATGGTAAGTGTTCCAGGCCCTATTTTTGTACTTTTACTGCTTCTGTTAAATAAATGTAGTTGATGCAGTGCAAAATTTAAGGATTCAATACTCAGTATGGCTCTCTATTTTGACACCCCCTCCCCCTCCATGATTTACAATGTAAAGTTAAGGCTACTACCTCCATCAAAGCTGGCTAGATTGACAAAATATATTACACCTGTGCTGTCATTGCTATGGTAACTTATGCAAAGAGTGTGCACACATTGGCACCAAACCTATCGTCTACTGCTACTTTGCCTGTCCTGCTCCCTCTTGTCATATAAGTAATCAGGACCTCCTAAACACTTACCTAAGGTGCAGAAACCATTATGGCTGGTAGTAATACCAGAAGCCTTGAAATATGGTCAAACCGTTGGCTGAAAAACCACTGAAATCCCAGAGCAGCAGTTTCTTCATAGTCAGTAGGCCCTTTCAGATTTCTGATCATTTTTATGATGTTAAAGGATGAAGGTGCACATGATAATATGCAATTGATTGGCTTTAGTGGTGAGATTAAAAATCTTTTTTTATATAGGTGTTTCTTTTCAAAATCCTTTCATAACACTTCTGTTTTTTGCAGGCTCTCAGCTTTTGTGTTTAGATGTTTCCTTCAGGCTCGGCCATTTATATATGTCAATCCTGATGTTTTGAATCAAACAGTGGCTTGGCTAGTTCAGTACCAAGATATGAACACGGGTATATTCTCTGAGCCTGGGCGTGTTATTCATTATGAACTCCAGGGTGGGCTGAATGGTCCTGTCACCCTCACTGCTTATATTCTGACCTCACTGTTAGAAGATGACTATTACAGTGTAAGTATGAAATAATGATTTTTAATACATATGAACTCATGAACATATTACTTAGGTACATCAATGCTGGACAGAAACACCGAAACGACCAGGTTACAGATGGATTAATGTCATAACCAAACAACATTTTGCAGTATTATAGTATTATATGTATCCTATTTACAAGCAGTTACACCCTACTTATATAGAGCGTAACTCAGCAAATGAAAGTTATCTTTATACTAATCTCCTAATAGGTGAAATGGTGGTGGCAGTTTAAACATTACTCACCATTGCCCTAATTCTAGAGAAGAATTGAAATACAGTGGCAATGCAGTAAAAGTTGAATTAAGTTACAAAAAGTGTTTGATTACTAAATGGTTTTCTTGTTCATATCCCTTATACCGTTGTGCTCAAAAGTTTGTATACCCTGACACAAATTGTGACATTTTGCATTGTTATTGAAAATATGACTGATCATGCCAAAAAAATGT
This sequence comes from Rana kukunoris, assembly GCA_029574335.1. Taxonomy (NCBI): domain Eukaryota; kingdom Metazoa; phylum Chordata; class Amphibia; order Anura; family Ranidae; genus Rana; species Rana kukunoris. The sequence goes on from CM056052.1 coordinate 263,670,079, forward strand.
CTTTTATATGATCAGATGAAGCCATTTATTATCTTAACCCTAATATCAGTGAGCCACTCTAGGGTGATCTCAAACGTGCAATTCATGCAAGATGACCAAAGATTTTACAGTGCCTTGTGAAAGTATTCGGCCCCCTTGAACTTTGCGACCTTTTGCCACATTTCAGGCTTCAAACATAAAGATATAAAACTAATTTTTTTGTGAAGAATCAACAACAAGTGGGACACAATCATGAAGTGGAATGAAATGTATTGGATATTTCAAACAATTTTAACAAATATAAAACTGAAAAATTGGGCGTACAAAATTATTCAGCCCCCTTAAGTTAATACTTTGTAGCGCCACCTTTTGCTGCGATTACAGCTGTAAGACGCTTGGGGTATGTCTATCAGTTTTGCACATCGATAGACTGAAATTTTTGCCCATTCCTTCTTGCAAAACAGTTCGAGCTCAGTGAGGTTGGATGGAGAGCGTTTGTGAACAGCAGTTTTCAGTTCATTCTTGGCCATTGGTTAATGACTTGGCCATTCTAACACCTGGATATGTTTATTTGTGAACCATTACATTGTAGATTTTGCTTTATGTTTTGGATAATTGTCTTGTTGGAAGACAAATCTTCGCCCCAGTCTCGGGTCTTTTGCAGACTCCATCAGGTTTTCTTCCAGAATGGTCCTGTATTTGGCTCCATCCATCTTCCCATCAATATTAACCATCTTCCCTGTCTCTGCTGAAGAAAAGCAGGCCCAAACCATGATGCTGCCACCACCATGTTTGACTGTGGGGATGGTGTGTTCAGGGTGATGAGCTCTGTTGCTTTTACACCAAACATAACGTTTTGCATTGTTGCCAAAAAGTTCGATTTTGGTTTCATCTGACCAGAGCACCTTCTTCCACATGTTTGGTGTGTCTCCCAGGTGGCTTGTGGCAAACTTTAAACTACACATTTTATGGATATCTTTAAGAAATGGCTTTCTTCTTGCCATTCTTCCATAAAGGCCAGATTTGTGCAGTATACGGCTGATTGTTGTATCCCATCTCATCTGTAGATCTCTGCAGTTCATCCAAAGTGATCATGGGCCTCTTGGCTGCATCTCTAATCAGTTTTCTCATTGTATGAGCTGAAAGTTTAGAGGGACAGCCAGGTCTTTGTAGATTTGCAGTGGTCTGATACTCCTTCCATTTCAATATTATCGCTTGCACAGTGCTCCTTGGGATGTTTAAAGCTTGGGAAATCTTTTTGTATCCAAATCCGGCTTAAAACTTCTCCACAACATTATCTCGGACCTGCCTGGTGTGTTACTTGTTCTTCACGATGCTCTCTGCGCTTTAAACTGACCTCTGAGGCTGCGTACACACGATCGAATATATCTGCTGAAACTGGTCCGCAGACCAGTTTTAGCGGACAGATTAGATCGTGTGTATGGGCTAGCAGAGAGCTTTCCAGCAGACAAAAGTTTTAAAGCATGCTTTAAAACTTGTCTGCTGGAAACCCGTCTGTCCGACATGTCCGCTGGTTAGTACGCCTAACCAGCGGACATAAATCCCCCGCATGCGCCAAATGGATTTGACGCATGCGTGGAAGTATTTTACTTCCTGGTTCGGTGACATGGCGGCGTCAACATCACCGCCACGTCACCGCGCTGTCCGTCCGCGGGAATTTTGGTTTGATCGTGTGTACACACATCAGACCAAAATCTCCAGGAGACATATCCGATGAAATCGGTCTGTTGGACCGTTTTCATCGGATAAATCTCCTCGTGTGTACGCGGCCTGAGACTATCACAGTGCAGGTGCATTTATACAGAGACTTGATTACACACAGGTGGATTCTATTTATCATCATTAATCATTTAGGTCAACATTGGATCATTCAGAGATCCTCACTGAACTTCTGGAGAGAGTTTGCTGCACTGAAAGTAAAGGGGCTGAATAATTTTGCCCAATTTTTCAGTTTTTTTTTTTTAAGTTTGAAAAATCCAATACATTTCGTTCCACTTCGTGATTGTGTCCCACTTGTTGATTCTTCACAAAAAATTACAGTTTTATATCTTTATGTTTGAAGCCTGAAATGTGGCAAAAGGTCGCAAAGTTCAAGGGAGCCGAATACTTTCGCAAAGCACTGTACATGACCTGTCTGCATTTTCCCAAGATGAATGGGAAAATATACCACCTGCAAGAATTTGGGTCCTCATAGACAACTATTCGAAAAGACTGCAAGCTGTCATTGATGCCAAAGAGGCAAAACACATTAAGAACATATGGGTATGCAGACATTTGAACAGGGGTAATTTCATTTGTTTCCTTTTTTCCATGTTTTATGATTGTGTCATTCTGTTATGACCTACAGTTTAATATAAATCCCATAGGAAATAAAAAACGTATAGGTAGAAACAAAGTAAAACACACTGACACTATTGGATTAAAATTTAAAATAATATACAGTGACCTTTGATTGCCCCCCAGTGCTTTCCCCAGTGCCCTGTCTGCAGATTTACTGATAGTGTCTGTAAACTGCACAGCGATCATGGCAAAGCGCACCTCTACCTCAAAATCGCTATGCGACCTGCTGCAAAACAGCGACAACGATACGGAATCACTTACGGAGGAGCTGAGTAACATCGACGCGTGGGAAAGTTCGTCATCAGACGCAGAAAGTGATATAAGCGACGATCCTGTGACTGTGCCCAGCAATGTGCGGACTTGGTGCGCAATTGATTGCGGTGCTGAGCACGTAGCGCCCCCACGATTTCCATTTACAGAAACACCTGGGGTAAAAGTGGACGTTGAGGATGAAAATCCTTTGCAATACCTCCAACTTTTTTGGACCACTGAAGTGATCGACAAAATAGTTTTGGAGGCGAATTGACACAGGAACAACAAGCTGCTACCCATCAGCGATTTTCAAGGTGCAGAAAATGGGAGCCTGTAACCAGCGACAAAATCTGGAAGTTCCTTGGCCTCATCATTTTACAGGGAGTGGTGGGGAAACCCCAGAAAAAGTGGTATTGGACAACCAATAAATTATTGGCCACACCTTTTTTTGGAACCGTCATGTCAGAGTACAGATTTTCATTGATCATGAAATATTTGCACTTTGAAAATAATGATGAACGTTCTCATCCAGCTCCAAAGCTGAAAAAAATAGGGAGATTTACCAGATTATTTTGCAGAACTTCCAGCGGACCTATGTTCCTGAGTGGAATTACCTTAGTGCAGTCCTCCTTCACTTACCTCATCCTTCGATTTTGCTTTTAAATGTCCTTATTTCTTCTGAGAAATCCTCACTTCCCGTTCTGTCTGTAACTCCACACAGTAATGCATGGCTTTCTTCCTGGTGTGGAGAAAGCCTCTTGAGGGGGCGTGCAGGAGTGTCAAGACACTCTCTACTTTGCAGATAGAGAAAGAAGCTGTGTGTTAGTGGGCATCCTGACACTCCTGCTCGCCCCCTCCCCCCTCAAGAGGCTTTCTCCACACCAGGAAGAAAGCCTTGCATTACTGTGTGTAGTTACAGACAGAAGAACAGGAAGTGAGGATTTCTCAGAAGAAATAAAGACATTTAAAAGCAAAATCGAAGGATGAGGTAAGTGAAGGAGGACTGCACTAAGGTAAAAGAAGCTATTTAGGGGAAAAAAAATTACCTTTACAACCCCTTTAAAATGGTATGTACTGTATAATACCAATTCTTCAAGGGTATGCAAACTTTTGAGCACAAATGTATAAGCAATATAGTAAAATAATGACTGTATTGAAAATAATTTAACAGGTTAATAACAATAGTTCCTTGTTTTGTTGATGTTAACACAACTGAAATATGTATATTTTTTAGCATCGTTATCAGTCAAACATTAATAAAGCTGTCCAATATCTTGAGAAAAAGTTTGATGAAGGGATTTCCAGCAATTATACCTTATCAGTTGTTGCGTATGCATTAACACTGGCTAACAGCACCAAGGCAAATGCTGCCCTGGATCAGCTCAGTTCAAGAGCTACAATTAAAGGTAAGCATACCGATGACAAAAATCAATAAAAACAGAGCTTCTACCCCCTTCCAAAATGTAAAAAAAATGTAGGCTGGAATTACCCTTTAAAGTGTGTGTAAGGCCATACCTTATTTTTTTAATTAAGAAGGGAATAGTTAAGACTTCTGTCAGTTTTTTTGTTACCTGTGTGTATTGTTTTTATTTTGATTTCCTTTAACTTTATATTCCGACACAGCAGATCTCTCTAAAGTGAGGGGATATCCCCTCTTAGACAGCTGTCTCCAAACTTATTTTCCTGTAACAACTTGTACTATACTTGTACAACTTGTAATATTTTCCATTACTTTCTGAGCTAGAGACAAGGGTCACCACAGTGCCAATACTGACCAAGAAAATGAATTTATCAAAACCACATGTTTACATGCTTATGCTGAGAAGTTAAAAAAGTTATGGTCACACTGAGTAAACCTTAAGTGCTAGAAGAATGTCTCTCTGTCATTCCAGTCACACACAGTCAGTTTAAAAGCTATGCAGAAGGCTTAAATCTGATTGGTGACAGAGGCGAAATGAGTCCATTTTTTAGTAAGAAGCTATCGACACATCAGGCCCTTTTAAGCAGTATATAAAAAAATATGGGACTAAAAGCTTGCATTTGAGTCATTCAAACCAGCCAACATACTGTAGTTCATACACAAATCACTTACATGGAAAGCAATCAATGGGTCTTAATGTTCGTTTTATAAAAAATGTTTGGACGAAAAGGGGAAAAAATACGCGGAAAAATTAGCGATTTCTCTGCACATTGAAAGAGGACGCACCTCGCTTGTCCAGCACTTACTGGCACACTCTGATGTGTTTCAAAGAAATTATTAGGCTGTGCTTAGTCTAAAAGAAGAGACGTTTAGTAAGTGTACTTATACAAACAATCAATAAGTCAACAACATTTCTCTTAGAGATATGAATAAACACCAGTAATAGTCTGACTAACAGTAAATAACAGAACTAAAGTACATTTACCTAGCAACAGTATATAAAGACAGTCCTAACTTGATATAACAGTCTAATTTTTACCCCATTGGCCAGTGATTAATGGAAAAAAAATGTTTGCCAGAAAAAAATGGGGCCCTTGAAGAAAGTAGAACAGTTCCCAGCAGACAACAGATTACCTTGTATGATGTTGGTCTCCTACAAGTCCCAGGACACCCTCTTCTTAGTCTCTGGACACGTGCTTTGATTCTGTAAAAGTCCAGTCCAAGTCACACAAGGACAGAAATTGCTGATGATCTCTCTTTCAATCCTGGTGAGACAGGCACACTTTTCCTTCCTTAATGGTGGGAGTGTTCTCTAGTACAGTCAACTCACACTAGGCATCCAAACCATACCCTCTCAGGGAGAAGGTTCTCAGCCTCTTTGCTTCATTGACTTCTCTCCCAATTATGGTCAGCTATGGTAAGGATCCATTCATCCAGCACCCTTATCTACCACCCTTGCCTGTGTCTAACTTCCTCCCTACCACCCCTGCCTGTGTCTAACCCCTCACCATCTCTGTCTGTGTCTAACCCCCCACTAGCCCTTGCCTATGTCTAGCCCCTTCCCTACCACCCCTGTCTGTGTCTAACCCCCCTACCACCCCTGCCTGTGTTTAACACCCTCCCTTCCACTGCTGTCTGTGTCTAACCATCTCCCTATCACCCCTGCCTGTGTCTAACCCCCCAAACACCCCTGTCTGTGTCCAACCCCCCACCACCCTGCCTGTGTCTAACCCCTCCCTACTTCCCCTGTGTGTGTCAAACCCCCACCACCCTGCCTGTGTCTAGCCCCCTACAACCCCACCTGTGTCTAACCCCTCCCTACTACCCCTGTGTGTCACACCACCCCACCACCCCTGCCTGTGTCTAACCTCCTCCCTACCACCCCTGCCTGTGTCTAAATCCCCATTCCCTCACCACCACCACTGCCGCTGCCTCCGTCTGAGCCCCACCACCACTGTTGCATGTAAATCTAAATTCCTAATAAATTAAATTTTGGCTTCAATTGTCATAATATAAAATAATGAATGTTGGTGTGGGGGGGGGGGGTCGATGGACAGGATTGGGGCAGCATTTCGATCCAATGTCTTGGCCAGCCCTGGTTGTCAAATGAAAATATATAATAATATATTTAAAAAAATGTAAGGGGTGTACTCACTTTTGTGAGATACTGTGTATACAGTAAATTGACTATGTAGACTCTACCACTTTTACATAAAAAAATAAAGCTGTTTTATTATACAGGATCATCTAAGTACTGGTCCTCACCTCTTGACACATTCTATTACTGGATGCCACAGACATCAGATATTGAAACTGCAGCCTATGCCTTGCTTTCCTACTATCATCAGAATAAGATTGAAGATGGAATTCTTGTCATGAAATGGCTGGGTCAGCAAAGGAACCACCTTGGTGGTTTTATATCCACACAAGTAAGGCATGTTTTTTATGAACGTCTGTAGTACCCTTGTCTTACTCTCAAAGATTGGCAAAGTTTTCAGGTTAATGTCACTAACACCAGCCTATAGTACCACTGCCAGATGCTGGAATGATGAGTGAATAGCAAAAAAATGCCCACTCCTGCTTTTAAATCTGCTGGATCAAGTCTGCAAATCTACCAGTAATTATAACTGCCATATAGCTGGTATACGTTGAGTACACTGGTGATACAGACTGATATCTGAAGGGATGAATGACCTTCAGTAAGTAGGCCTATGCAATGTTAATACCATATGTCCCTCAACAGCAAGTAGAGAAGTTCTCTAAAAACAATAGAAATGTCCACTCAAATCACTAGTATGGATCTCTTCTTGATTGGTGACCCAAGCAATGGTGCAGAAATATGTGTTGCACTACCCCTTTACTTACTTGTGGCTACTGGTAAGTATCGGGTTCTCCAGTGATGACTCGCCCCATGCCTTAACCCAACACTCTAATAGTGATACATGGTCTTTATTAAAATAGCAGAAACCCCTGTGGGGAAGCAACTAGTTAAACATGTTATTAACCAACAAAATATACAGAGGTACAGTAAGGGGAAAAGAGATTGTGTTAGTTTCTGTTAGTCATCTGAGAAGGGCCGTGCCGAAATACACTAGTCAAATGATAAGGGAGAACTCTAAAAACGTAAACAGCTGTAAAGGCAAGGTCTTCTGGATTGTGGGCCCTTTAACCTGGTGTTGAAGTGCTCATCCTCAAGACGAAGGCATTTTTATTTCACAGGTAAAGGAACACTCCAAAGGTATCCTAAATTGAATATAAATGAAAGGAGGAAGAAGTCCCCTTCTTGTCTCCATCTTGTTTACAGCAGGGAAAGACGGATGTGATGGGGAGAGCAAATATCAAACTGGGCTGTAGTAAAGGCAGGCTGTCACTGAGTGAAAGAAGCTGTGCAGGGGAGGATAGCTTGTGCCCCCTCTGTGGTCCTTCAAAACACTTCCTGATCCTGAGTTATCTAAAGCTAATACTGCTTGCTGAAAGATGGAGCACCTTAGTGAGGGAAGGGGAGAACACAATATTGAGGGGGTAGAAAGGGAGGTGTTCAGTGTAAAAACATGGCCACTCCTCAATTATGTCTGGTCTCTCCAAGGCTTTGGCATTTCCAGCATGCAGAAAGAATCTACTCTTGTTTGTATTCAAATCTGCTGCCCATACCACCACCCTTTTCAGTGACATGCAGTGACACGCCTTTTTAGTGACATTCACTTCACACAAGGGGGTGGAACTGGATGGAAACAGCAGGAATAGGGTGGGAGGCAGAGCAGATCCAGCCTCCTTAGTCATAATCCTGCAGAGCACTGTACCCAGCTCCCAAATAGGAGCACAAACTAATATTCTGAAGTGACAGCTGCTGCCAGCTTCTGTATTTTCATGGACAATTTCTCCTGTCCGCAACTTTTAAAGGGGGGAGAAATCAGGATTTTTATTTATTTTTTACAAACTGAAAATATGTAAGGTTGGCAACTCTGATCTAATGCCCTTTAGGGACTTCTCACTCTGCAACACAACACTGTCCTCTCTCTCTCTCTCCAACTTCCTGCAGCTCAGCCCCTTTTTCTTTCTCATTGGTGGAGTTACGTCCGATTGCTCAGAAAGGCAGCCAATCTCAGTACTGTTCTCCTCAGGTACGCAGCAAAATGGCTGCAGTTTCTCCTTAAAAGAGCATTTTGGACAGGGCTGCATGTTGAGGAGTTTGTGTACAACATACTGTTCCTTTATTGATAAATGATTCCTTGATTGTAATAAAAAAAGTAACCCGTGAAAAATATACCTGTATAGGTGACATGTGACTAACATTTAATGTCTGTTTTTTCCTTAAGGACACAATTATGGCTTTACAGGCTCTGTCCAAATTTATGCTTCTTGCACCAGCTAATTTAACATCACTCACGCTCTCTGTTACTGAGTTAAATGCAAGGAAGCAAGAAGTATTTCAGGTCACCGGTGAAAATCTCATGGTTTTACAAAGCAAGCAGGTAACTTATTCTGTGAAGTAACATCACTAATCTGATTACACATAAAGTAACAGCACTGTTCTTCTGTTGTAGTGAGATAGCTTAATTTACAGTCACCATAGCTTGTCAGACAGTGACTCAATCCAAATGATATATTGCAGACTGTAGAAAGCTTTAATCCAAAAATATGTGCAGATCATAAAATATCATAGTGTGTCCAGCCCCAGTAGAATACAGTGTATGTGTTGTATGGATGCTAAATCATGAAGTAGAAAAGTGGAACTAGTATCCCCCAGCTACGGTGTGAAGTAGGAAAAAAAATATTATTATTAAAGGCAAACAAACTGACAATGCATGTGTAACATGAGAAGCACAATGGCAAAAAAACAAAAACAAACCACAAATACACGTTGGGTTTAATGCATAAATGCCAATTTTTTTTTTGTTTTGTTTTTTTAGATTGAAGTTTCCCAACCACTTTCAATCAATGTTACTGCTCTTGGAAGAGGACTGGCTGTTGTACAGGTACTTAATTAAAACAAACTGTTACATGCAAGGTTTACTCACAGCAAAGAGAAATCTGTAAATGTAAAAAAAATAGGAATAAATCCAAGGTTTATGTAGAAGATATTGGCTCTTCTCAGGCATACTGCCTTCTGTTTGGTGTTGAGTACTTGAATACTCATTTAATTAAAACTGCCAATGCTCTTTGTAGCGTGCAATCTTGTCTCCGGCAGAGTTTTATTTGACCGGCAGTAAGTGAACACAGTACAAACATTAAAATAACAGGATAGATACCCAAAAACCCACAAACAGGGTCAAATTAACATCTCACAAAATCTGGTGCCTTACATTCTATTCATAAACACACATCGTACTAAAAACCATGCCTCTTTTTGTGCTAATAAAAACTCTGAGACAAACATATGCTGAAATAAATATTATATATATAATATATATAATTCAAAAAATGTGATTCTAATATTTACAAAGCATCAACCAAATACAGTCTTTCATAAAAGCATGAAATCCACACAAAACATAAACCAACAATATCACATATTATATATAAAAATATAACATAATATTCCAGAGCAATGTACCAAAACCAAGACTGAATAATATCCTCATACTATATATATGTCTCTTACTGGAGTTGGAAATCGTTTAGTTTTTTCTTCTGACAATGACATGTGGTTTAGATATTTTCAATGCTGTCTTGACAAGAGAGGCTTAAAGTCTCAAGCTTCATGCACATTGGCGTATTCATTTTTCCTGCATTTTTTCTGGAAGAATTTGGCAAAAAATAATTCTCTAATGTGATGTCTTTACAGAATTTATGTGTGTATGGCGTTTATAGGCGCATGAATGTAAATTAATGGGACCGCAGGCATCAGCCAATGACCAGCAAACATGCACATACTAGAATAAAAACAACTAACGCCAACATTTTTTGGATTACAAATGTCCATTTCTAAAAAATGAATAATGTAAAATAATAATTCATTGGTCACTTACATAATCTTTACAAAATCTTGGAAGAAGTGAACTGCCTGGACTAGAGAACCTACAGTCATACAGAGGCAGTGATGTCACTTTCTGAACTGTTGGAGTGCGTCTCTTCTAATTCCAAAAGCATCTGAGGTCTGATAATTGGGCAACATTTCTACAGTTTGATAAAAAAAAACGGATTTTTCAATTTTTGTACTCATTTGCACAGTTTTTTTTTGTTTTCATGGACTGTTTGATGGGGTAGAGGGTCTTTATAACTAGTACTCCTTCAGTAGTGGTGCCTGTAGTCACACCTCTCACACTGAGCAGCGCGGAGCCCCTGTTGGAAAATCAGACCCTAAAAAATAAAATTTTAATATTATCTGCAATTTGAAAATGCAGCAATATTTGAGTAAAAGCCTTTCTTTAGCAAAGCAGTAAGCACATTAACATATCCACTGCCGAATGACCGAAATAGACAGTTGATAAAGCAGAAAATCAAGAGAGGATGGCAGAGCGGGGATAGGTAGGGGGGTAGAGGGTAATGGGAAGTTGGATGATAGGGGAAGTGGGTTCTAAGAAAATCGGGAAATATGAATGTTGTATTTTTATTTTTTATACATTTTTGGTACACCAACGTGGGTGTATTTTGTATTTGAATGATTTTCAATAAAGAGTTAAAAAAACAAAAAAACATATCCACTGCCTGACTTTAGCTTTGAAATAATAATAGGTAATATTTTTATACACCTGACTAGAATAAATAGAATATATACAAAACAACTCTTTCAATGTAATAATCTACTTAAATTGAGAAAAATAAACCAATATACCTGAGAAAAAAAAACAGGCATTTAATATTTTAGTATATTAAGTGGTAAAGAAAAGCAATTTGATTATTTGCTAAGAATCTCATATTTCAGGACAGCTGAACGCAAACCTCTGCACTGACATGTTTTTTATTAATTTTATATTGCAGCTTAATGTAATATATAACCTAAAAGCAACCTCCAGGCATAGGAGTGCTGCCATATCAGAAGCTTTCTCGTTAAAAGTCTCAGTGGAAGAAGACACACAGAGCACTGATCGTCTTTCTGCAGAAATATGCACAAGGTATGTCAATTAAACATCCTCAAAGGCAGGATTACAGGATTGTTTTTCCTTTTATTTTTACCCACCTTTAATAATTTAATGACTGTCATTACATGTAGTTTTAAGGATGAAAGAAAAAGTCCTTTAAGTAGTTCTGACCCTAATGAAAAAAAAAAACACATACAAAAAAAGGAAGTAATTTCTTAGTACTGGAATAAATAAAATAAACTTTAAGAAAGTTGATGCTAGATGCAAATAATATTAACTATTTACATACTGGAAGATTTGGCTGCTTAATGACCAGGCCATTTTTAGCAAAACAGTGCTGCGTTGCTTTAACTGACAATTGCGCAGTCATGCGAAGCTGTACCCAAACAAAATTGACGTCTTGCGTTTTTTTTTTTTGCGCTATAAACAAAAAAAGAGCGACAATTTTGAAAAAAAAAAAAACAATATACTTTTTGCTATAACAAATGTCCCCAAAATGTTCTTTTTCAAAATGTTGTCCTCAGTTTAGGCCAATATGTATTCTCCTACATATTTTTGGTAAAATAAATTGCAATAAGCGTATATTGATTGGTTCACGCAAATGTTATAGCGTCTACAAACTATGCGAAAGATTTATGACATTTTTATGTAATTTTTATAATTTTTTATGCTAGTAATGGCAGTAATCTGTGCTTAGTGAGGGGGGTCTGTACTGAGGGGGGGGTCTATACTAATGGAGGATGGTCTGTACTTAGTTGATTTTTGCAGTACTGCGACATTGCGACAGACAGATCGGACACTTTTAATACATTTTTGGGACCATTGACACTTATACAGCGATCATTGCTATAAAATGCACTGATTACTGTGTAAATGTCACTGGCAGTGAAGGGGTTAACACTAGGGGCGATCAAGGAGTTAAATGTATTCCCTAGTTAGTGTTTTTAACTGTATGGGGATAGGACTGACTGGAGGAGGAGACATATCGATGTTCCTACTTAATAGGAACAAACAATAAGTCTCCTCTCCCCTGACAGAACAGGGATTTGTTTGTATACAAACACAAATCCCTGTTCCTGCTCTCTTGCACGCGATCACATGTGGGCAGCGGTGATCGGGTTCCCTCCCTGCAGTGGGCGCGTGTGCCTGCTATCGCCCTTGAAGGTACAGATGTACCCATATGGCAATTCGTGGGAACGTATCACTTTGCCGACGTTTTTCTGTTTTATTGAATGGGGCCCAAATATTACACTCACTGTGCATTGTGGTAAATTCGTAAAACATTGCATTGTGTTGTGCTGCTTTCAACAAAGAGTCATTCCATTTTTGCCAACACATTTAACATTTTACAACACATTACTACAATTTACACGGTGCCAAGTAAGACATATGCACGTGCATAACACAATTTTTTTGTTGTTGTTGTTCTTTTCAGTTATCTTGGGAAATTTAATCAAAGTGGCATGGCCATCCTAGAAGTTGGATTCGTAAGTGGATTTACCATGAGCCCGGAAGGAATCCCTATCAGTGAATTAATTAAGAGAGTTGAGACCCATAATGAGGGAGTTCACATTTACCTTGATTCGGTGAGTGTTATTTTTCAGTTAAAAAGGTAAAAGTAGAAAATAGATATGTGCCGTGAGCCCGCTAACAGACTAGCAAGTGTGTTTAGCAAAAAGCACATATTTTAGTCTGATGATGTTTTAGGGCAGAGGTGCTTAGTCTTCTTTATTTTATGCCCCTATACATACGTCCCTGGTACGTTTTCAGGGAACCTTGACTGTCAGTTTTCAAATAACACTTTTCTTTAAAAAAACATAATCAGCGTCAATATGAAATCCTACCTTGAAAGTATAGAAGGATAGCATTTCTCTTAAAATTTTGTAAGTCAATGTGTCTACATAGATAGGGATGGAGGCATTAAACCATATTAGGTCCCTGCCTCATTTAAAGTCCCAACCAATCGCTTCTTTTCGTGTCATTTTATCCCTGGGCGTCGTATATATGCACTTGATAATTGTGCTGGAAGTGCACTTGACAGCGCATTCTCAGCATGTAGACTTTGTCTGGGTCTCCTACTAATGATTGGGAGACGGTGGACCGATTCTTAATTACATCATCACTGTGATAGCCTATGATTTGGCACTGTTTTATAAATAAAAAATAAAGATAAAATGGCTAGATCGAATCGTGGGTGTCAGGATCAAGGTCAAAGGTCATTGTTAAGGTCATGGCTAGGGTTAAAGTGCAGGATTAGTGCCAAAGGTTATGGTTAGTGTATTTTAGCATTTTTTTCTATATTGGGCCAGTTTTCATTTAATAATAAAAATATCAGGATATCCACTTCTATTTATAACAAAATTAAGGCTTAATTTGTCCTGAAAAACCCCAGGGTATAATCAACCTGGATACACTAAGTAGTTGCAATGATATTTACAGTTTTAATAACACATGTAAAAGTTGCAATAATATTTGTTTTACCTTCAAACATATAAGAGTAAAGACATCAAGTATGATAAAAGTATAGTTTGGACACCCTTAAAGTGAAGCTCTACCCAAAAGGGGAAGTTCTGCTTGTTTGCCCTCCCCTCCGCTGCCACGTTTGGCACCTTTTGAGGGGGGGAGGTAGCAGGTACCTGGTTTTAACAGGTACCTGCTCCCGCTTCCAGCTGATCTTGCCGCTTTCTAAACTCGCAGTTCTACCACTGTTACATGTGTCACTAGCCACCTGTATATTGCTAGAGCTTGACTATTTCAATAGAGACTATTATGGCTTTTACTAGACACCTGGAAAATAATGTTACAGCTTTTTCTAGGTTACTATTGTGGAGATTGAACCCTTGAATGAAAGAGTAAATTGTAGGAACAAGAAGTGGCAGGGAGATGCCCTAAGAGCTGGTACTGTGAAAATCAAAGGTGTACTTTTTTGTTAGGAATTTTACAAAACAAAACAAAAAAGGCTTAACCAATACTAAAGGTTTTGCACAGAGCAGCCCAGATCCTCCTCATCTCAGATCCCTTGCTGGCGCTCCTGGCCCCTCCCTTCTGCAGAGTACCCCTACAACAAGTAGCTTGTTATGGGGGCACCTGAGGCCTGGCTCTGTGTGTCCATTTAGACATGGAGCCACTGTATGGCCCCGCCCCTCTCTCCCCTCATTGGCTCACTGATGTTGATTGACAGCAGTGGGAGCCAATGGCACCCCACTGCTGTCTCAGCCAATGAGGAGGGAGAGTTCCGGACAGCCAAGACTCTCATGCAACTACGCTGGATCGAGATGGGGCTCAGGCAAGAATTAGGGGGGCTGCTGTACACAGAAGGCTTTTTATCTTAATGCATAGAATGCACTTTAACAACTTGCTGAAATATGTTTTGTAATATTACATTTATTGTATAAATTGAAGGTCATATTTAATGTTGTAAAATAGTTTGAACATTACATGATAAATGTAAGGCAAAACTGGGATAATGTATTTAACATGATTACATTTTAGGTGACAGCAAAGCAAGTATGTGTTTCTGTCTCAATGATACGCTCTTCAAAAGTAGCCATCTCCCAAGATGCATTTGTCAAAATATATGATTATTACAACCCAAGTAAGTAACCATTTTTTTTAATTATATTTGAATTCAATAAGCATTTCTTTAAAGGAATGGACACATTATCCTATTAATATAAATACAAAATAACAGTAATATTAATATTTGGTAAAATGACATTCTTGTTCTTTAAACTTTATTTCTGCAAAAAGGAAGGTTAAAGTGACAGTAAACAATATGCTTTTTTTCAAAAATAATTCCCACACCTTTACTACGTAATGGCCCTGTAAACATTTGAAATCAGTACTTACTGTGTTTGTCTGTCTCCGTGTAATGTTTTTCATGAACTTTCTTGTAGGCAGATGCAGTCTACTTTCTCCCCTGCATGTGGCGCTATTCCCCAGTGACCCTGCAGTCTGATAGGAAGTCAGGAGGAACATGGTTCCTTTATGATTTCCTGGGTCACTGGGAAAGCGATCCAATGGGATGCTGCCACCCCATATGACTCAAGCAGTCATCTTGGGTCAGACAGAGCCTATTTAAAGACCTGGCTTCCAGGCTTGGTGCACATTTTGGGATTAGAAAAAGGAACCACATCTGTTAGAGACAGTAGTAGCGTTAGGGAGAGGTTCCTGATGAGGTGGGAAAACCTAGGGTTCAATCTTTTCTGTACACATTCCTGATTGGACACTAGATGGCCAGGCTGAATTCTGTCCCCTCTCAACAGTCCAGCAGGAATTTGCTTCTGCCACATGGGTAGCCTTCCTATCAGGTTTGTTGTGGACTGTTACTGCATTCCCTCAATTCAAGTCTTCTTTGGCATCTACCTGTGTGAATCATTGCTTCCACACCATGGTGCATCACACCTACATCCTGATTCTCTCTCTCAATTCCATTGTTTAGAACAAGCAGCATAGGCAAGCACACAGGGTGTGCTAGGTGTGCCTTGGCACACCTTATTCACCCTGTAGACCATGGCTGGATCTAGGGGGTTGGTGGGGTGGGGTGGGCTTTGTCCCCTAAAGTCCCCCAGCACTCATGACATTGTGCCAGCCCATCTCCCTGCATGGTACACAGTCTGAGCACAGGCACTAAGATCTGCTCCCCACACATCACACACTGTAGCTGAAATCTGATCCCCTCATACATAGCTATAAACTGTACAGTTGTATAGCTGGCTACTGCAGCTGAGCTGCTTTTCCAACTATGGAATTTGCCAGGTCTGAACTGCAATACAGTAGCCAGCTATGTGCTGTGCAGATCTAAGGCTTTGTGTAAAGGAATCAGATTTCTGCTACAATATGTGCTGTGTAGGGAGAAGGAAATCTTAATGCCTATGTTCAGGCTGTGTACCATGCAGGGATGTGAGAAATAGCTCTTCCCAAAGTCCTGCCAGTGTTGACCCCTGTCTTCTGCCTTGCTGACCCCTGTCCTTGGCTCAGTTGACCCCTATCCTCAGCTCTGCTGATCCCTGTCCTCTGCCCTGCTGACTTTCATCCTCCTCACTGCTGACCTTGGTCCTTTGCCATACTGACCCCCAGTACACTGCCTTTCTGATTCCTGCACACTCCCCTGCTGACCTCTTATCCTCTGCCCTGTTGACCCCTGTCCTCACCCCTGCTGACCCTTGTCAGGTATGTACCTTCATACATACAGTGGGACCATGAAGTAAAAATGTAGCCACCCTCTAACAGGAAGTTGGGCCACAGCAGCAAACAGCAGACTTAAAAGAAAAAAAATCTATATATTGGAGCTTACCAATCTTTAAAGAGGAACTAAACCCTACCCTTAAAATGACTCGTGGTTACAATTGCCGACATCCAACTATTGAAAAAAATTGTGGGCTCCCCCTTCCAAATTCACAC
Source organism: Rana kukunoris (assembly GCA_029574335.1). Lineage (NCBI taxonomy): Eukaryota > Metazoa > Chordata > Amphibia > Anura > Ranidae > Rana > Rana kukunoris. The sequence continues at coordinate 263,686,516 of CM056052.1, forward strand.
CAGGTCCTCCGGGTCTGTTATGGATATTAAGAGAAACCCCATGCCAAAATAAAAAACAAACGGCATTGGGTCCCGCCAAAACATAAACCTGACCCATATATTGGGCACCAGTTCTCAAAAAGGATATTGGAGAACTGGAGAAAGTGCAGAGAAGGGCAACCAAATTGATAAGCGGCATGGAGGAGGTCAGCTATGAGGAAAGATTAGAAGAACTAAATGTATTCACTCTTGGGAAGAGGAGAATAAGGGGGGATATGATCAACATGTACAAATATATAAGATGTCCATTTAGTGAACTTGGTGTTGAGTTATTCACTTTACGGTCAACACTGAGGACAAGGGGGCACTCTTTACGTCTAGAAGAAAAGAGATTTCACCTCCAAATACGGAAAGGTTTCTTCACAGAAGGAGCTGTGAAAATGGAACAGACTCCCTCCAGAGGTGGTTCTAGCCAGCTTAGTAGATTGCTTTAAGAAAGGCCTGGATTATTTCCTAAATGTACATAATATAACTGAGTACTAAGATGTGTAGGTAAGTTGATCCAGGGTAAATCTGATTGCCTCTCGGGGGATCAGGAAGGATTTTTTTCCCCTGCTGTAGCAAATTGGATTATGCTCTGCTGGGGGTTTTTGCCGTCCTCTGGATCAACTGTGGGTATGGAGTTGGGTATATGTGATGTACTTTTTTTTTTTATGGTTGAACTAGATGGACTTGTGTCTTTTTTCAACCTGATTAACTATGTAACTATATCTAGGCATGCATTCTGGCAGGTCAGGAAAGGGGGGGGGGGTGAGTAACAACGGCCTCATGGTTGTGGGGGTTTATCGGGAATCTGGAAGTCCCCTTTAACAAGGGGGCCCCCAGATCTCAGCCCCCCCTCTGAGAATAAATATCGGGTACCTAGTACCCTTACTCATTCACCAAAAAGTGCACAAAAAATAAAAACAGTAGACAAGTTTTTGATAAATCCCCCACACCTTTCCCATGTTGCGAGCATTCGCGAGCACTCGCTCTGGTCTGATATGGATTTTGGGGGTACCCTACGTCATTTAAAAAAAAAATGTTGGCATGGAGTTCCCCTTAAAATCCTTATCAGATCCAAAGGGCCAGAAATGGACTGAGGTGGGGGGGCATGCCATTTTTTTTATTTATTTAGCTGTCATTGACAGCTGATGACTCATCGGTTGTTAAGGACTCTGTGGCTGGCTTCCCAGCCCCACTCCTTAACAACCAGCTTACACTACACTTACAAAACACTTACAAAACTTTGCACTGTGCAGCAATGTGGGGTGAATACACAGCAAATACCTCGAAAATTTGAGTGTTCGGTGAACGGCCAAACAGGCAAATGTTCGGCCTGAACTCATGCTCCAACACTATTACCAAGCAATTGAACAGGTATACCTAATAAAGTGGCCGGTCAGTGTATATGTTATTTATTGAAAAATATTTTATTCTATTTAGTATTTATTACGATTTTTGTTTTTATCATGAGTAATAATGACTTCCAATTTTCAATGACTTGTGCGGTTTATCTTTTCATATATACTGTATAGATTAGATTGCGGCAGCTTTGTCCTTTGGAGGAATAAACATAGTTGTGCAACAAAATTAGACAGGAGGATGACAGATGTTTATGTTTGTTGTTATGCTAAACAATCTCTGTGCAGGCAACTTTGATGTTTGGATGCATAATGGTGGGCAAAAAGCCCTAAAACACATTCTGCTGAGTGGAATGAGTCCTTCAAAAACTCTTCATTTTAAATCTCACAGATGTTAAAACTTTATTAATGGGCAACAGGAGGTGACACAGCCCTCACAACTACCAGGAAAACAAGCAGCTTAACTAAGCGTAAATCTGCCCCCACACCCATTCTAAGTCCTTTACTAACTAACTACTCTGTAAATGAAAGATTTGTGTATACTTACCTAATCTAAGGGTGCTCCGGTGCAGTCATCTGATTGGGTCCCAGTGCAGGCTTCAGGGGAAGACGAGAGACAACAGACAACAAATGCCCTATAGTAGGTCTCTGGTGATGCCACTGCCAAGGTTCTGCAGCTCTTTCTTCTACCCTAAAGCTGGGGAAATTACGTGGCTGGAGAGGCCTTAGATTACATAAGTATACACACCTTTCTTTTACAGGATAGTTAGAATTGGGATTAGAGGACAGAAGCAGGTTGAAGATTCAATTTGGACCATACTTTAATTTTAAGAAAATGAAAGTGGTTTTAAAGTCAGAAAAAACCTTCTGTGTGCATCAGACCCCTTCAGCCCCCCTAATACTTATCTGAGCCCACCTCGATCCAGCAATGTTTCAGGAGAGTGTCGGCTGGCCGGGCTCTCCCTTCTCATTGGCTGGGATGGCAGCCAGGCACCATTGGCTCTAGCTGCTGTCAATCAAAGCCAGTGAGCCAATGAGGAGAGAGAGGGGGCTGGGCTGAACCATGGCTCTGTGTCTGAATGGACACACAGAGCAGTGACTCAGCTTGGGTGCTCCATAGCAAGCTGCTTGCTGTGGGGGCACTCATCAGGAGGGAAGGGCAAGTAGTGGCGGCGAGGGATTCGAGAAGAGGAGGATCTGGGCTGCTCTGTGCAAAACCACTACACAGAGCAGGCAAGTATAACATGTTTGGTATTTTTAAAGGAAAAAAATGTGACTTTAGTGTTACTTTAACTGTGAAGCCTCGTACACACGCTCGGTTTACACGGCCAGAACCAGCAAGAAAACTACTGACAGAGCTTTCTTGCCGAGTATACCGTGCGTGTGTATGAGGTTTTTAGGTTTCTCATCAAGAAAACTGCCTAAAATCTTGACTAGAAAATAGAGAATCTGTTCTCTATTTTTTTTCGTTGTGGTTCTTGGCAGTGTTTTCCTGCCGAGAAACCCGAAAGTGTGTATACTTACTTGTCACCGTGGAAACCCGCGCATTCTCGAAATGACATTGACACATGCGCAGTAGCTTCCTAGGCACAGGTAGGGTGCAGCAAGATGTTGGCGATGGCATCGAATGTGACGAGCGCATGCTCGTCGTATGCGATGACAACACTGCGTTCTTGCCTTCCAAAAGAACCGCAGTTCTTTTGAAAGGAGTGTTTGTACACTCGGGCAGCAAGAGATTCTTGCCAAGAAAAACAACGTTTTTTTCTTGACAAGATTCTGGCCCGAGTGTACAGGGCTTAAGAATTTGCCCAGCTTTTGTTTGTCTAAACCTGAAATGTATTTAGCTTTTGAAGCGTTTGAGGTTTTGGAGAGAAAATTAGGCCCTAAAATGGGTGAAATGAGTTTCTCTTGATTTTCAGATTTTACTAAATTGTATAGCATTGTGAATTATAGAATTATTATCAAAGGTTAGTATTAGGTCATTTTCAGTAAAAAAAGCTATTACTGGTTACTGTATTTTTATTTCAATTGAAGTGATATACATTTGATTCAATTTTAGATTTCCCCCAAATTTGACCAGTTTGCCAAAAAAAAATTTGTGACAGTCGTGGCAAGCCTTGAAGTTTCACTGTATAATTGTTTGTTTAATATAAATTGAAAACCACATTACAAGAAAATAAAAACTTTAGCAACGACTCTGTTCCCTATAAAATAGTCATTGTATTGCTATTGTTTTTTTTTCTTTTCTTTTTAGGTAGCTCTGCCTCAAGAACATATAATTTGAAGTCAACTGACATGTGTGATGTGTGTGGTACAGAATGTGTTTTTTGTAAGACTGATGATTCTTGGGATGATCACGAAGAATTTAACAGTGCCACTTCACCTGGATTGTCCTTCTTGTGCCTTTGCAGTGTTCTATTGTTGATTATTTTTAAACCGTAATGTTTACATGCTCAACAAAAAAAAATCTTATTTGCGTATAATTTATGCTTACCCTAAAATAAACCTAAAGCTGAACTCTAGGCAGGCATAAAAGACACAAAAATATTGCAGGAAGTATCAGGACAAGGATCCAATCTGTTCACGTGCTGACAAGAAGCATGTGGATAGGAAGAGAAAGCAGAGAGAGATGACTTTATCACTGTATGGCTTCTCTTTTTACAGGCTGGGGTGGATTAAGGACAACCTGGGATCAAATTAGGTAGATTGAATAAGAATGGCTACTGGACTGAGGATATTTATTGTAAAGAAAAAAAAATGTACTGTAGACTAAATCTCTAGATTAATGGTAAATAATGTTGCCAAAACAGTTTTTATTTTTTTACCAGGCTATTAATTTTTACAGAACGGGAAATTGGTAAAGCCTTTGTTGTGTCCTTTTTGATAACTGTGTCCTTCAGTGACAGAAATATGTCAGATTTGCATCATTCTGCAGTGTCTGATTGGCTCACAAAATATACCCACCCACGCTCAGTTTGATGTCTACTATGTTGAAAATGATTGTAAAAAAAATCCAGATTATATAGCATTTTACAATTTAATGAGCACATAAATTGGCTAAATGGGGTATGTTTTAACTGCCTGGAGTTCTTCTTTAAACAATTTTTTTATTCTTTAGTTACTGTGATGTGCAGCTCCTTTATTTGGTTCACATGCACACTTGTATAGATAATGGTTTCTCTTATAGAAGCATATTGTTATTGAACTTCATTAATAAATGTGTGTTTCTGCATTTTGTCTGGTTGTGAATCTGATGAGAAGGTTTTCTTTTAAATTTGTGCATTTGACTATACACCAGGGAACATATAGGGGTTAAAGGGTTTGTAAAGGAAATATATATATATCTAACAAACATCCACTGTGCAGCTCGTTTTGCACAGAGTGGGCCCGATCCACGTCTTCTGTGGTCCCTCTGCGGCTGTCTCTGGTCCTCACCGCAAGAACTCCACACATTCAGGCGAGCTCCCTTGCATTGTGTGGAGTCCTTGTGGGCGTGCTCCCGTGATACAGCTAGCGGCCATAGCCGCTTACTGTATCACTCGGCCCCGCCCCTCGGCACGCCGCGTCATTGGATGTGATTGACAGCGGCGCCAGCCAATGACTGTGCTGCTTTCAATTCATCCGCTCTAGCCAATCAACGGCCAGGCTGAGCGGCGAAGAGGATGTCGGGGCCGAGTGCGGGACTTTTGAGAGGTCAGGTAAGTATAACTATAGGAGAAGCTGTTCACTTGGAAAAATGTATGTTTACTTTGCCAAATAAATGATAATAAATAAGGAGAAATTGTGTTCATTCTAAGTGCCCGCTCACACCACCGTGACTTGGGATCCGACTTGTGTCGCCCCAATTTGCGCGACATGAGAAATTACATTAAAGTGAATCAGTCTTAATGTACACTACTGAAGTCGCTCCAACTTCAGATAAGGTTCCTGTACTAATTCAAGGCGATTTCTAGGCGACTGGTACCCATTGATTTCAATGGAAGTTGCCTCCAAAGTCGGATCTCTGTCTTAACTAAAGCAACTTTACAGAAATAGTTTTCTGAAGCTAACCCTCCCTCCCACAGAGCTGATTATTGTTTAATTGGCCACTGGCAAAGTTGCTTGTCTTGGAGGCGACTTGAAGTTGCCTTGAAGTTGCCTCGCAAAGTCGTGCCCACTTTTATGTTGCTGTAGTGTGAACCAGGGCTAAATATCCAATCATGTGCAAGCGTTATATTTAAAAAAAAATGGCTTTTTGTGAGCACATGCTTCGTTGAATACAAGTTATTGATATTTACCAAGTGAACACTGTTAAATCAATCCCATATTCTATATTGAGAAAAGAAGCAGAGGTGGAACTAGGGCGAAGTACAATGTATGTTACCATGGACAAACACATTTTTCTTTCATAGCACTTTGTGATATCAAATTCCAATCCTTTAAAGCGGAGGACCACACAAAAAGTAAACCTGCGATTTTTTGGAACTCTCCCCCTCTCCGGTGTCACATTTGAAAAGGATCTCTTTTTAATTATTCCAGAATATTATTTGTGATCCACACCAGTAAATTATGAAGCACATATTATAATTGAGGCATCCACATCATGAAATTTGGCAATTAGTGTATCTATATTCATTACAATATGCATTTTAGGATTTATAGAATTTATCCCTTCAAAAATTTAAAAAAATGTAGTCAATTACAACCTAACATTAAGGCTGGATTTACACCTATGCGAATTGAGTGCGGCTTAAACCGCATCCAATTCGCATAACATTATAACATACATTGATTTTAATGAGGCTGTTTCACATTCGCATTCGCACTGGACATTGCCCAAAAACATGTGCATTTTCTAGGCATTGCGGTGCGGCTCAAGTGTGAATCCAGCCTTAGTGCTAGTTCACACCAGACGCAGTTCCGTTCAGTTCCGTGTGCCTTTTTTCTGCACTAAAAATGCATGCACAGTGTATTCCAATGGCTCTAGTTCACACCATGCAGTCAGTTTTCATCCAGTTTCCGGTGCAGAAACTGACCGTAAGTGACTGTATTGGTGCAGAAAAAACGCCACTGTATGGAACTGCATCTGGTGTGAACTGGCCCTAAGGGCGCATGCGCGGCGCGATGCGGTACAGACATGCTTGAGCTGAGCTCCGTCTGACCAGGATTGCCGACACAATCCCCGGGGTTAACATCTCTACCTGATCCACCCGATCTCCTCCTGCACCCCTGTGGAACATCTTGGTGCATGTCCTTTCCTAAAAAAGGGTGCAATCACCGCTCGCAGTGCTCTTCTTTCACAAAATACCTCCTGGACCTGGAACGCTCAATAGCTGGAAAGATGACTACCCAAAATGACGTCGGCTCCAGTTCACACACAGCCTCCAGCTTCCCCACTCTGTCACAGGCTCTGTGAGTTGACACGTACCTGGGGGATGAGCCTGATGAGCAGAGGGAGACCTCTTGTACCGCCCTGGTTCCGGGATCACTGGGGTTGAGACAGTGACCGTAGGAGCACAGTGGGGTATGAGTGCCTGCAGAGTCTCTGAGATTGGAAATGAAGGCGAATGAGAAATGCTGGAGTGCTGTAGGTGCGGGTCAGCTGGATGCAGATCATCGGATGCAGGTCAGCGGATGCCGATTAACTGGTTAGCAGGATGCTGGTTAGCAGGATGCAGGTCAGCGGATGCAGGTAAGCAGATGCAGGTCAGCGGACGCAGGTGCGCCTGAGAGCAACATGCGCATGCAAATACAGGCGACAGCAGGAGAGTCAGACAGGCCAGGTCATACACGGAGGATCAGTACAGGCAAAGAGCAGCAGGCAAGGAATGGTCAGATTTCAGGCTGGATTTGGCAACAGAGGATCAGGCAGACAGGTAAACAGAGCAGGTCAGGACTGGAGATGGCAGCAGAGTCAGAAAGCCAGGTCAGAATAATGCAGTTTCAGGATCAGGTCTCTGGATGAGATGCAGATCAGACAGCAAGATCACAGTGCTGCTGAGGGGTTTAAATAAGGCAGCCTGTTGCCAATCATTGGAATCAGTCTGCACTGTTAACCCTTAGGTGACAGATCCCTGACATTGCCCCTCCCCCCTTATAGGCAATCTCCGGGTGCCCAAAAGAGCTGTTTTTTGAGGGTGGCTTCGGAAGAAGGCCTGGATCAGCTCTTGGGCATGCACATTCTGCTTGGGTTCCCAGGAGTTCTCCTCTGGTCCATACCCCCTCAACTTGACCAAGTATTGTAGTTGGTTACCTCTTTCTGCAGTCTACAATAGCCTCCACCTCATATTCCAATAAACTTTGGTTCCAATTTCTTCGAGGGACAAGCCATTCTAAGATTGGTAGTAGACAACCACACTTGGTCACCTGGTTGAAGACACAATTCGCCTCTTCTCTTTCGGTCATATATTCTCTTATTAGTTGCCTGTGCCTTGACCATAGTCTCTTGTAACAATTTGTTGTTGCGACCCAGGAAGTCAACAGTATTCTGTACTGCTGGAACCGGAGATTCAGGGATAATGTTAGGTAAGAAGACAGAATGGAGACTGACCCGTAACTGAGTGACTGGCATTATTGAAGGCGAATTCTGCCAACGGTAATAGTGCTACCCAATCATCCTGAGCAAATGTGGTAAAGCATCGTATATATTGCTCAAGAGTCTGGTTTGTCTTCTCGGTTTGTCCATTTGTCTGAGGATGGTAGGCAGAGGACATATATAGTTCAATTTTCAGGGCCTGGCATAGTGCCTTCCAAAAGCGAGAGGTGAACTGGACCCCTCTGTCAGACACAATGTTGGTTGGAATTCCGTGTAGCCTTACAACCTCCCGGATGAACATCTGGGCTGTTTCCATGGCAGAAGGCGTCTTTTTCAGGGCCATCTTGGAGAGGCGGTCGACCACTACAAAGATGGCTGTATCTCCTTCGGATGGGGGTAACTCGACTATAAAGTCCATAGCTATCATACTCCAGGGACGGTCAGGGACTGGTAGCGGTCTTAGAAGACCCCAGGACTTGGTCCTAGCAGATTTGCTCTGGTTACAAACAACACATGACTGCACATATTCTTTGCAATCCTTCTCAAGCCTGGGCCACCAGAACATGCTCTGAATCAGGTCAAGGGTCTTGTGGACCCCAAAATGGCCAGCCAAGGGATGATCGTGACACAGGCTCAGAACTTTGGTCTGGAAACTTGCTGGTACAAAGATTTTACTGTCTTTCCAAAGTAACCCATCCCTGGGTATCAAAGACACTCCTGGTGGACTGGGCATTCCTGCTGAAACTTGCTTTAAGCTGGACATCAGATCTGTCTGGACCAGCAAAAAGTTGCCTTCGGATAGAATAGTATCGGGAACTGAGGCATCTTTTGGATCATCGAACATGCGTGAGAGAGCGTCTGGCTTGGTGTTTCTTGATCCTGGCCGATAGGTGATGTGAAATGAAAATCTGGAAAAGAATAGCGCCCACCGTGCTTGACGCGGCTTCAGGCGCTTGGCAGTTCTCAAATACTCCAGATTTTTGTGATCTGTATAAATAAGTATGGGATGTGCTGCGTCCTCTAAGAGATACCGCCACTCTTCTAGTGCGACCTTAATGGCCAAAAGTTCACGATCCCCCACATCATAATTTCTTTCGGCTGGGGAGAGTTTACGGGAGAAAAAAGCTATGGGATGCATGAGATCTTTGAGGCCTTGACGCTGGGAGATAACTGCCCCTACCGCTGTTTCCGAAGCATCTACCTCAAGTAGGTAAGGTAGTGCGGGATCTGGGTGGCTCAGGATGGGAGCAGAGGTAAAAAGTTCCTTCAGTGTAGAAAAGGCAGCCTGGGCCTCGGAGTTCCAGTGGAAATGGATGTTCTGCTTTGTGAGCTGAGTAATGGGGGAAATGATTGCAGAGAATCCTTTTATAAATCTCCTGTAAAAATTGGCAAAGCCAACAAAACGCTGCACCCTTTCTTGTCTGTGGGTGCAGGCGAATCCAGAACAGCTGTTACCTTTTGTGGGTCCATCTTGAACCCCTCTGTGGAAATAACCAAGCCCAAGAACTGAATACTCTGCCGCTCGAATTCACACTTTTCTGGCTTGGCATATAACCCATGCTGACGAAGACGGCAGAGTACCATCTTAACGTGTTTCCGGTGTTGATCCAAGGATGTGGAAAAAATCAGGATATCATCAAGGTAAATGATTACAAAGATATCTAGCCAGTCTCTGAAGATATCGTTTACGAAGTGCTGAAGGGTGGCAGGGGCATTGCACAGGCCGAAGGGCATCACCAAATACTCATAGTGGCCGAACCTGGTACGGAAGGCAGTTTTCCATTCGTCCCCTGCACAGATACAAACTAAATTATAAGCCCCTCGAAGATCAAGTTTAGTAAATACAGAGGTAGTTCTCAGTCTCTGGAACAGTTCGGTAAAGGATACTGCTTCTAAACTGTCACTTTATTTCGTTCCCGGTAATCCACACAAGGACGCAAGGAGTGGTCTTTTTTCTCCACAAAAAAGATTCCGGCCCCTCCTGGAGAGGTGGATGGCTGGATGAATCCCCTCTTAAGGTTCTCGTCTACATATTCCTTTGAAAACCTCTAGTTCTTGTTCAGACAGGGGGAAGATCCGCCCAAAGGGGATCTCGGCTCCAGGCAATAGCTCAATTGGGCAATCGTATGAACAGTAGGGAGGAAGAGTCTCAGTCCCCCGTTTGCTGAACACATCTAAAAACTTGTGATATGACTTGGGTACTTGTGAGAGTAACATGGTATCAAATTCCGGGCATAGCAGAGGGCCCTCATAAAGGAGCGGCATGGCCTTGAAAAAGGACGATAAGGAGTCCAGTAAAACATGACGTTCTTCAAGCAAATTATGTGCCCAGGACTGAGGTTCCCCCAGCAGTAGTGAAATGACAAACCCCACTTTAGTCGTTTCCTGGCAGGGAGAACGTTAGGGGTTGCAGGGAGAAGTACAACTCGCATGCATTGCGAAATGCCCGAAACTTACTTCGGTCCCCGGAGAACCTCTCTGGGATGGGGACCCTTGGCTATGGAGGCAGCATTGTTATAGAGGGTGCAGAAGTGGCTTCTGTAGGTATCCGGTTGGTAGGTGGATCCGTGGTGATAGCCTGGTGTTGCATTTGTCCCTCTAAGCGTGCATGGTCATCCTGGAGAGACTTCACCTCCAGCGAGAGATCAGAGAGTTGGCAGATCTCGGTGCAAGAGGTCCCTCTTGCAGGCTCAGGCATGGTTGTCTGATACTGACACGTACCTGGGGGATGAGCCTGACGAGCAGAGGGAGACCTCTCGTACCGCCCTGGTTCTGGGATCACTGGGGTTGAGACAGTGACAGTAGGAGCACAGTGGGGTATGAGTGCCTGCAGAGTCTCTGAAATTGGAGATGAAGGCGAATGAGAAAGGCTGGAGCGCTGTAGGTGTGGGTCAGCTGAATGCAGATCATCGGATGCAGGTCAGCAGATGCAGGTCAGCGGATGCCAATTAACTGGTTAGCAGGATGCTGGGCAGCAGGATGCAGGTGAGCTAATGCAGGTAAGCGGACGCAGATCTGCGGATGCAGGTCAGCGGACACAGGTCACCGGATGCAGGTGTGCCTGAGAGCAACATGCGCATGCAAATACAGGCGACAGCAGGAGAGTCAGACAGGCCAGGTCATACACGGAGGATCAGTACAGGCAAAAAGTAGCAGGCAAGGAATGGTCAGATTTCAGGCTGCATTCGGCAACAGAGGATCAGGCAGACAGGTAAACAGAGCAGGTCAGGACTGGAGATGGCAGCAGAGTCAGAAAGCCAGGTCAGAATGATGCAGGTTCAGGATCAGGTATCTGGATGAGATGCAGATCAGACAGCAAGATCACAGTGCTGCTGAGGGGTTTAAATAAGGCAGCCTGTTGCCAATCATTGGAATCAGTCTGCACTGTTAACCCTTAGGTGACAGATCCCTGACATGAGTATTCTCCCCACCTCACTAAGGCAGATCTGGATGTCAGTTTAACAGCTATAAATGATAAGCTGGTGGGCAAATTAGAACTTGAGCTACACAAATCTACTAATGTCTTTGAATCAGGAGATAGCATTGGGGGCCGCACTGACATTTTAGAGGCTAAACATGATAAACTAGCCATCTCACACAATGACCTCAGAAAGGACTATGAAACGCTGGCATGTAGCTTCTCCTTCATGCAGGCGCATTTAGAAGATTTGGACAACAGGAACAGGCGCAACAATATAAGAGTACGTGGTGTTCCTGAATCCGTCACAGATCTTTCCCAGGCTATCTTTAAATTGTTCCACAATCTTGTCCCGGATAAGCCAGTTTCTGCTTTTGCCTGTGATCGCATGCACAGAGCACTAGGCCCCAAACCTCTCCTAGACAAGCCTCCACGCGATATAATAATGTGTATGAAATACTTTTTTTTTACCAAGGAAGACATTATGAGAGCCTCCAGAAATACTCCTAATCTCAAATTGGATGGCACCAAGTTGCAGATATTTCCTGATATTTCTCCTGCGACTCTGGATCGGAGACGCAGGATGAAGGAAGTTACATCTATTTTTCAATCTGCTAGGATCAAATACCATTGGGGTTTCCTGGTCAAACTATCAATTATGCACAATGGAACCACCTATACAGTTTACAATGTCATTGAAGGGAAGGATCTCTTGATCAAACTGGGCCTCCTTGAACAGGAATCGCCGTGCCGCTTTCCTACTATACCCAGGCCATCCCCTGTGTTGTCAACCCCCTCTTCAAGGCGCCCCCAAAGGGAGCAGAGAAGATGGCAACACACCTTTCAAGATAATGCCTCTTAAAATTAAGGGGAGAAGTAAAACAGACGGAAAATATTCCTTGGTTCCTTATTATTGTTTTTGACGTCACTCAGTTGTTTTATCATACTGCTCCACCCCATGAAGGTTACAGGCTCCTTGTTTGGACAGTTGCTAATTTATTTTTGCAGTTATGATGTTCACTCCCACGTTGGACTTTTCTATTTCTCGCTATAGGCTGTGACAGCTCCCAACTATTTGATTTCACAGCTTTTGGACTCGTACACACGATCACTTTTTGTGATGAAAAATTAAAAATTTTAAATCACCGCGTGTGGGCAAAACGTCGTTTTATGTCTTCAAAAAAACGACCAAAAAAAAATTCGAACATGCTTGAATTTTTTGTGTCATTTTTCAAAACGTTGTTTTTTGTGTCATAAAAAGTGATGGTGTGTGGGCAAAACGATGTTGAAAACAACGTTTTTAAACCCGCGCATGCTCAGAAGCAAGTTATGAGACGGAGCTTCAATGGAACAGAGTGCCGTCGAACGTGTCTTACGTAACCACGCTTTGCTAGAGCATTTTGGAAAAACAATGGTGTGTATGCAACGTCGTTTTGGAAAATTAAGTTTGAAAAACGTTGTTTTGTTTCATCACATGAAACGTCGTTTTTATTCACCACAAAAAGTGATCGTGTGTCATGGGAGATGTGGAAGCCCATCTTGGGGAAGCCTAGGAGAAGCAATTGGGGGATCCAGGAGCCATGAATCCTAGCTAGGAATGGCTGTGCGTTCCAGCATGGAGCGCAATCCGTCGCCGTACGACTGGAAGTGACGTGGAACCTCAGGCCAGCCAATGGGATGACGCGTTTCTCAGCATCCGCTGGTTCATAAGATCTATAACGTCCAATAGGAGCGGACGTAATATATAAATGCGACAGATAATAAAATACACTGAAAATATTAACAAAACACTGAAAATATTAACAAAAAACGGAGAGTGAAGACATTTTTACAAAAAAATATATAAAATATATATAAAAGTATAAAAATGAGTAAACAAATATGACAACATTTCTAAAAATCCTAAAAATATTAAAAATATTTAAAAATTATCATTATCATTTAAAACTTATCATTATCATTTAAAAATATATAGGAAGAAAGAGACCCAATATAGAGTGAGCAGCAATAGATCTGCATGCACATAAATTAGGTGTGTGTACTGAAAAATATAAAAATTCACCATACGCATATGCGCAAAGCACACACATACAAATGCGTGCATATGAGTGACTACAGACCGCACATCCAAGAACCGGAGCAATATATACACATTATATACATATATGTACAGTAAAAATACACATACATACATGTACACACATATACACAGACGCACATACCATACATGAGAATATTAAATCAAATCAAGGGAATGGCTCAGTTTAACCTATCCCTATCATCATATATTATGGGAATAGCAATGATATATAGAAGGATTAATAATAATGTACAAAAACGATAGAAAATGCACAAACAAGGCTGTCCTGTATTGCCATGTGTGTGCATCAACATATATATTCAGAAAATTCTTTTTTTTATATATGGAGAAATTATATATATATGTACACATGTATATAAACATATACACATATACATACATATCCACATAATGCGGTGCAAGGAAATGCATCATCAGCCAACAGTAAAAGTGATAACAAGAAAAGATCATTACAGAGGGAATATTAAACAATGTTATTTGTTTCTATTTCCTCATTAAGTCCATGGGGCGTCATCGTATTGAGGGAATATATCCAAAAGGTTTCCTGTCTGCATAATCGTTGGAATCTCTTGACTGCAGTGGGGGTTTCAGGAATGGCCTCAATAACCCATACCTGCAAAAGGGAAATATCCTTATTATGGTGGATGGCAAAGTGTCGTGCAATGCTTAGGGTCTTAGGGTCGCTAGCATGAACTGCACGTCGATGCTCCCCAAATCTAGTACGAAGGGCTTTGATCGTCCTACCCACATAAAGAAGTCCACAGGGACAAGAAATACAGTAAATGACATAAGTCGTCGAACAATTGTAAAAGGAACTCAAATTATAAGTCTTATTGTTGGCTGTGAAATTCTTTTTACCATGTTTAACATAAGAACAAGTTAAACATTTGGCCTTTTTACACTGGAACATCCCTACTAGGGGGATGAGAGTTAGTTCTTTAAGCCTATGAAGTTTAGTGTTACCCGTGGATTTGATTTTGCTAGGGGCTATCTTACTCTTGATGTTTGGGGCCCTACGATACGCAAATTTTGGCTGAATAGTGATAGATGAGGACAGGTGGGGATCCTGTGTCAAAATTGACCAATGTTTTTTAATGATATTTTCAATTTTTTTGTGTTTAGCATGGTACTGAGTAATGAACCGGGTAGTAGGGGCCTGTTCAGTTTTCTTAGATATAGGTAAAGAGTCACAATCATACATATTGCAAGCAGATTCTACAAGGTTCAGGGGGTAGCCCTTAACAATAAATTTCTCTTTAAAATTAGCACTCAAAGATTTGTAATCCTCCAATCTGGTATAGTTCCGTCTAAGTCGATTGAATTGACTTTTCGGGACATTGTTGATCTATTTGGGATGATGGCAACTAGAATGGTGGAGGTAGGAGTTCAGGGCTGTAGGTTTAGTAAAATTCCTGGCACTGATAGTATCATGGTCATGAAACAATTCAAGATCTAAATAACATATGGACTCAGAATCATTAGCTGAAGTAAAGGTCAACCCAAAGGAGTTGTTATTACAGTAGGCTAAAAAATTGGTAATAGAGTCAGTAGACCCATCCCAGATCATAATTATGTCGTCTATATATCGACTGTAAAAGACTACATGTGCAGAAAATGGGTTATTCTTGTCTATGTGGCTAGCCTCCCAACGACCCATAGTGAGATTGGCATAGCTAGGTGCAAAATTAGCACCCATCGCTGTGCCCATCGCTGTTTGAGACAAAAGCAAGTAGACAACAAAATTTATTCTATCTGTAATGTATTTAGATTAGGGTCTTCATTAGGAAAATGTGAGACAGCCTCAAGTCCCACTGAGTGTGGTATAGAGGTATAGAGCGAGCAAACATCAAGAGATAGCCAATGATATGAAGGTTCCCATGAATAGGGAGACAATAACTCAATAAGATGAGTCCCATCCCAAATGTAAGATGGGAGGGCTTGAGCAAGTGGTTGTAAAAAATGGTCAATATAAAGAGAAAAACTAGTGGTGATGCTGTCCATCGAGGCAACAATCGGGCGACCTGATGGATTGTTAACATCCTTATGTATTTTAGGCAAGTGATACAATAAGGAACTTGAAAAAAGGGTTTTAAAAAAAAAGCGGCCTCCAATTTGTTCAAGGTGCCATCGGCAAGAGCCTGCCGAACAATGTTAGATGACTCAATGGTAAATTTAGGCAGAGGATCATATTTAAGTTTCTCATAAGTGTTTTTGTCTGAGAGTAATCGTCTGGCTTCAGACATATAGTCAACCTTATCCTGTATAACTATTCCCCCTCCCTTGTCTGCAGATCTGATGATGATCTCAGGATTAGTGCTAAGTGATTTTAGAGCTGAATATTCCAAAGATGTAAGATTACTACGAAATCGAGTGGTCTTGGAGTCCGTCTTTCATAGATCGGTAAGCTCCTTAAACACCACCTGATAAAAGGTGAAAAGGTAGGGGCCTTTGGATTGTACTGGGCAAAAAATAGACTTGGGTCTGAAAGGGGTATGAACTGTAAACCGAGGAGACTCAGTGTATTAGGACCATACTAACAAATCCTCCTCTTCTTCATCAGCATTCCATAGATCACAAAGATCTTGGATAGCCCGAAGGTCTGCAGAAGTATCTAAAGCAGGCAGAATGTCACATTGCACTTTGGACTCAATCGGGACAGATGAATTTTTCATATTAAAATGTCTTTTTAATGTGAGATTGCGAATAAATTTGTTAAGATCCTTAAACATAGTGAAAGAATTAGGGTGTGTAGTAGGAGCGAAATTGAGGCCTTTCGCTAACAATGAAAGTTCCTGTGCACCTAGATTAAAAGAGGATAAATTATAGATCTTCACAGTTTCCGCAACTTTTCTGGACACGGAGAGTGAGGATCTATCTTTCTTTTTCCCCCTGCCTCCTCGTACCTCTTCTATGTGTTTTCTTTTTATTTGGGAGGGTAGAGGTTTTGGCAGAGGGACCTGTGATAAAAAAGAAGCAGGAATGGTAGTAGATGGTCCTCCAGAGGGGACTGGTGCATTGTCAACAGGCACTACCTCAGGCACACTATCATCAATGCTAGATGGTACATCCAAAACAGGAATAGCTGAATGTGTAGTATGATGGGAGGATTACATCGAGGTAGTGGAATCGTGAGGAACACCGGTGCTGATGACATCAGTATTAGAAACAATAGAAGAATGCATAGGTATGTGGGCGGAAGATGTTACCATCCCAGATTGGATGGTGGATGTGTCAGTAAGGTATAGAGTGGACGTAGGTCTCAAATTCAGGGACATAAGTGGTACAGGAGTAGGATGGGACAGAGCTTTTTTCCAATTGAACACTCTGTTGTGTGTATAGTCATTTAGGTCTCTCCTAAATTTGTGTAGTTTATTCTTGATGAGAGAATCTTCACTTTTTTTAGTATTAATTTTAAAAGTTTTAAACCATAAAATAGGTAAGGAGGAATGTGTTGAGTAAAAATTAGAAATGTTGTCAATAATTTTTTGTCGTAAAATAAGAAAACGTTTGTTTCTATGCTTGACTAGGGGGATGAGAGTTAGTTGTTTAAGCCTATGAAGTTTAGTGTTACTCGTGGATTTGATTTTGCTAGGGGCTATCTTACTCTTGATGTTTGGGGCCCTACTAGAACATCAAGAGTAAGATAGCCCCTAGCAAAATCAAATCCACGGGTAACATTAAACTTCATAGGCTTAAACAACTAACTCTCATCCCCCTAGTAGGGATGTTCCAGTGTAAAAAGGCCAAATGTTTAACTTGTTCTTATGTTAAACATGGTAAAAAGAATTTCACAGCCAACAATAAGACTTATAATTTGAGTTCCTTTTACAATTGTTCGATGACTTATGTCATTTACTGTATTTCTTGTCCCTGTGGACTTCTTTATGTGGGTAGGACGATCAGAGACCTTCGTATTAGATTTGGGGAGCATCGACGTGCAGTTCATGCTAGCGACCCTAAGTCTAGCATTGCACGACACTTTGCCATCCACCATCATAAGGATATTTCCCTTTTGCAGGTATGGGTTATTGAGGCCATTCCTGAAACCCCCACTGCAGTCGAGAGCTTCCAACGATTATGCAGACAGAAAACCTTTTGGATATATTCCCTCAATACGATGACTAGTGTTGCTCACGAATATTCGCATTGCGAATATTCGCTACGAATATTGCATATTCGAGTATTCGCGAATAACTCGAATATCGCGGCGAATATTCGCTATTTCGAATATTCGTATTTTTCAAATTTCGCAATCAATTTCGCAATCAATTTCGAATTCGCACTAGCGAAACTTTGCATTTTTTTTTTTTTTATAAAATATAGCGAATATTCGTAAATATCGAATATTCGTGATATTTTATCCAAAAAAAAATAGCGAAATTTCGCAATCATTTTCGCTTTCGCATATGCGAAATTTCGCTATTTTTTTTTTATATAAAATATAGCGAATATTCGTAAATATCGAATATTTGTGATATTTTATCCAAAAAAAAAATAGCGAAATTTCGCAATTTTTTTTTTTTATAAAATATCACGAATATTCGATATTAACGAATATTCGCGAATATTCTTCAAAATATTCGCGAAATATCGCGAAATCGAATATGGCGTATTCCGCTCATCACTATGGATGACGCCCCATGGACTTAATGAGGAAATAGAAACAAATAACATTGTTTAATATTCTCTCTGTAATGATCTTTTCTTGTTATCGCTTTTACTGTTATGATTTTTATAATAATTTTTTATGTTGGCTGATGATGCATTTCCTTGCACCGCATTATGTGGATATGTATGTATATGTGTATATGTTTATACATGTGTACATATATATATAATTTCTCCATATATTAAAATATTTTTTTTCTGAATATATATGTTGATGCACACACATGGCAATACAGGACAGCCTTGTTTGTGCATTTTCTATCGTTTTTGTACATTATTATTAATCCTTCTATATATCATTGCTATTCCCATAATATATGATGATAGGGATAGATTAAACTGAGCCATTCCCTAGATTTGATTTAATATTCTCATGTATGGTATGTGCGTCTGTGTATATGTGTGTACATGTATGTATGTGTATTTTCACTGTACATATATGTATATATGTGTATATATTGCTCCGGTTCTTGGATGTGCGGTCTGTGGTCACTCATATGCACGCATTTGTATGTGTGTGCTTTGCGCATATGCGTATGGTGAATTTTTATATTTTTCAGTACACACACCTAATTTATGTGCATGCAGATCTATTGCTGCTCACTCTATATTGGGTCTCTTTCTTCCTATATATTTTTAAATGATAATGATAATTTTTAAATGATAATGATAATTTTTAAATATTTTTAATATTTTTAGGATTTTTAGAAATTTTGTCATATTTATTTACTCATTTTTATACTTTTATATATATTTTATATATTTTTTTGTAAAAATGTCTTCACTCTCCGTTTTTTGTTAATATTTTCAGTGTTTTGTTAATATTTTTATTGTATTTTATTATCTGTCACTATTTCCTAGTTCCCCAGTTCCTCCTGTGTGCACTTTGTTTACTAAGCGCCGCTGACCAATCACGATAATCCCCCGCATATATATATTACGTCCGCTCCTTTTGGACGTTATGGATTTGATGAACCAGCGGATGCTGAGAAACGCGTCATCCCATTGGCTGGCCCGAGGTTCCACGTCACTTCCGGTCTTACGGCGACGGATCGCGCTCCATGCTGGAACGCACATCGCTTCCTAGCTAGAAATCACGGCTCCTGGATCCCCCGTTTGCTTCTCCTAGGCTTCCCCAAGATGGGCTTCCACATCTCCCATGACTCAGCGAAGTCAGCCAGCGTGAGCCTTTGCAGCCGTAGATGATAGGTGTGACACCGGACCAGCCGTTAACCCTTATGTGCCTATGCTCTCATTGTGTTTGTGAGTAGCCAATTTATTGTTTATAAATTCATTCTATTAAATTCCGATTTACTGCACTTAGTTTGGCGCATTTCCTTCTTGTTTGTATATATCTTTCAGAGTCTGCTTCTGCTTCAGGATTGTGCTGCCACTAGTGTTTTTGGACTAACACTTGAACTTTTTGGACTTTTATTTGACTATTATTGTATGGTCATTCATTTGACTATCACTGTATGGTCATCTATTCATTTATTTATTCATTTGTTTTTCTTCCTTTGATTATTGTCTCTTGATATTGACATGAACCCTATGATCTGCTAATTGTATTTCTTATTTGATTGTGCCTTTTAGTCGTGCGCCATCTACCTATTTTTACTGCTTCAAGCTTAGCCATCTGATTGACATTGAAGTGATTTGGACTCCCTCTGATCTCCTGTTTTGGTCTGGTTATACTTGCTGGCACATATGAGCATTCGCTCTCACTCTCTTATTGGTCTTACCCTACCAGTTTTTTTTTTTCAAATTTTTATTCATGCATTATTTCAAATAATTACCTATTATTTTAAAAAATGTTATAACCATGCACACATTTTGTTTATGAATGAATGAATGAATGAAAACTTATATAGCGCAGCACATGCGAACTTAATCGCCTCTGGGCGCTTGTTGTTCCTGTCTCCTTTGGTATCAAAAGAGATGAGTCTTGATCTTTCTCCTGAACGCTAAATGATTTTCCTCCAACCGAATACTGGTTGGCAAAGCGTTCCATAGTCTGGGACCTTGGACCGCGAATCTTCTTTCTCCCTTGGACTTGTAGTTTGCTTTCGGTATCTGTAGCAGTTTTTGATTGGTGGATCGCAGAACGCGATTGGGGTTATAAGCTTTTATTTTTTCGCATAGATAATGGGGAGCATTCCCATGGATACATCTATGTGTTAGACAGAGTGCTTTAAAAGTGACCCTGTCTTTTACTGGCAACCAGTGAAGTGCTCTCAGTGAATGTGAGATTGATTCCCAAGGTTTTTTTCCAGTCACAAGTCTGGCGGCCGTGTTTTGAACGACTTGTAGACGAGCGATTTGGTACTTGGGGAGTCCGAGGTAAAGGGCATTTGCATAGTCCAGTCTGGAGTTAACAATTGCTCCCACCACGACCGCCAAGTCTTCCTTGGGAATAAAAGGAGTAAGCCTACGTAGTAGGCGCAGCAGATAGTGAGATCCGCTGACTACTGACCCTATTTGTGCGTCCATTGTCATGTAGGAGTCAAAGATGACCCCAAGACTTTTGACTTTGTCGCTAGGGGTGATGATTTTGCCCAGAATGGGCGGGGGGGTCCAGGTTGTTGCAGGTTGATTCATACACTTGGCGTGAAACAGGAGAAGTTCTGTTTTCGCTCCATTGAGTTTAAGATAACTCTTTGTCATCCAGTCCTCTATCAAAGAGAGGCATGTCTCTAGATTGAGGTGATGATCCTTTTTCTTGCAAATGCGGAAATACAGTTCCGTGTCGTCTGCATATGAGTGATAAAGCAGTTTTTGGCTGCTAATAATCTCAAAAAGAGGGCGAAGATAGATGTTGAATAACACCGGCGACAAAGGGGATCCTTGAGGGACTCCGCACGATAATGTGCGTTTCGCAGAAGTGAAGGGTCCCAGCTTCACTATTTGCGAACGGTTTTCCAAAAAAGAGGAGAACCAAGATAAATCGCCTTCTGCGACTCTGGCTACTTCAGATAGCCGAGTCAATAAGAGCTTGTGGTCTACTGTGTCGAAGGCTGCACTAAGGTCCAACAGAACCAGAAGACAAGATTCTCCTTCGTCTGCGGCCTCGAGAGCGTCGTCCCATATTTTGAGCAATGCGGTTTCCGTCCCGTGTCCAGGACGGAATCCCGATTGAAATGGGTCAAGTAGCTTGTGGGTATCTAGATGCTGTTGCAGCTGTTGTACCACTACTTTTTCCATTACCTTTGAGAGTACATTTAGGGCTGTTATTGGACGACGATGGAGTGGGTCCTTGGGGTCCAGGTTGGGTTTCTTCAAAATGGGTCGAATTATACCCTCCTTCAACTGGGAGGGCACTATGCCTTCCCTGAAAGATTGGTTGATAAGCTGCGTGATAGAAGGTGCCAGGATGTCGGCGCATTCCTTCAGCAGTTTAGTGGGGATGATATCATTCGGCGCGGTGCTGTTACGCAAAGTACCGATGATATTATTAGTGTCTTTGATAGAGATAGGTTCCAGCGTGAACTTACCTGGTTGTGATGAATTACTGCAGGTGTTGTGTATATAATTACAGGGAGGCTTGAGGGGAGAATTACTTTGCCGAATGCTTTGTCGGATCTCTTCGATTTTATTAATGAAGTAATCCGACAATTCATTGCAAAATTCTTGTGAGTCCGAATTGGGGGCTTCAAGACATCCTGGATTCATGGTCTGAGTGACCAGCTTGAAGAGTTCGCGTGGGCGATTAAGGGCGCTGTTAATAGCCTTAGAAAAATAGTTTTTCTTGGCTTTGAAGATTTCTTTATGGTATTTTCTTGTTGTTGCTTTGTAGACGCTGAGGTTCTCATCTGAAGAGCTTCTTTTCCAGGCGGCTTCCGCCCTTCTGCGCTCTTGCTTCAGTAACGCCAGTTGGTTGTTGAACCAGCTAGAGTTATTTTTCCGGATGCAGGTTTTGCGTTTCGGCGCTATTAAGTCGGCTGACTGTAATAGGGCTGTATTTATGGTATCCAGTGTTTATTCAGCCGTTTGGTTCGGCTGAATTGTAATTATTTTCTTCCTTAACGTGGTTTTGAAGAGTTCCGAATGGAGCTTCTTCTGACATCTAGTCCAGTGTGCTGTCACTGGATTTGAAGTTTTAGTTAAGGGAGGGAAATCGGAAATAATGAATTTAATTGCATGGTGATCTGTCCATGGCAACGGTTCATTTTCCAAGATTTCTATTTCCAGATCTTGTCTGAAAATGAGATCGAGTGTGTGACCTGAAGCATGTGTGGGGCCACATACTAGTTGTTGTAGCCCTAATCCTTCAAGGTGATCGATGCAGGCGTCGGCAATAGGGTCTTGCGGGGAGTTAGCCCAGAGGTTGAAGTCCCCGAGCAGCAAAAGATGTTTGCTGTTAAGGGTATAGGTGGAGATAAAGTCTGTCAATGATGGTAGAAGCTGCGATTTTGGGCCAGGTGGCCTATAGCAGAGTAGAATCCGGATGATCTCCTGGGAGCCTGCTAGGAGTTGCAGAGTAAGGGTTTCCATGAATGGAAGAGGGTTTTGAAGGACTGGTTTAGTGATCGCAAGACAAGTCTTATGGATCACTGCCAGTCCTCCTCCTCTTTGCCCTATTCTGTTTTCAGTTAAAATACGATAGTTTTCTGGCACCAGTTCTCCTAGAATGGTGTTACAGTCGGCTGTGAGCCAGCTCTCTGTAATAAAGAGGCAGTCTAAATCATATTGTAGGATGAAATCATGGATTTCCAGTCGGTGTTTTACTGCCGACCTTGTGTTAATCAAAGCACATGATATATGCTTAGGCTGGGGTAAACGGCTGAGATTTTTGATAGTCGATCGTCGATCGATTCTCAAAAGTCGCTCAGTTCTTAGGGCTTTTTTGGTGAAGGCTGGTAGAATTGCGGCAAATTGCCTCAGATCCCGAATGGTTTCTGCAGAATATTGCAGATTAACCATAGTCGCCAAACACCAGGGGGAGAAGGGGGGGGGAGGATTTTCAAGGATTAACTTAATCCTTGATCCTGGCTTGGTCCAGAGGAAGGCAAAAAAACCCTGTCCGTGCTATGCCAATATGCTAGGACAGGGAAAAAAATTCCTTCCTGACCCCTTAAGAGGCGATCGGGCGAACCCTGGATCAAGTTTAAATAGTATTGAGGAAGGGGGGAATGGGGCTTGGGTGTTGCAAGATGGCCACCACTCCGGCTGCAAGAGCCAGGGTGGTGACCTCAAGGGGGGGGGGGATTGCCAACTGGTAGTTATTGAGTCAGGAGAGGGTGGTAGGTGACCCAATTACACGGGGGTAGCAAGCTGGTATCTGGAGGGGAGGTGCGGGGGGCCACTCGGTCGTGACAGTGAAAGGGGGGGGTGGAGGGGGCCCTACCTATCTACATCCCGTGGGCCACACGTCCTACTCCTAGGAAGCGTGTGCCGGTAGCTACCAGGATGCAGTTCTAGCCCTAGGGAAGAGGGGGGTCCTGCTGGTGTCAAGGGGGGGATAGATGTGCGGCTGGCGGGTAGCAGCAGTGAAGGGGGGGTGGAGGGGGGGCCCTACCTATCTACATCCCGTGGGCCACACATCCTACTCCTAGGAAGCGTGCGCCGGTAGCTACCGGGATGCAGTTCTAGCCCTAGGGAAAGTGGGGGGTCCTGCTGGTGTCCAGGGGGGATAGCTGTGTAGCTGGCAGGTGGATGATGTATCAGGGGGGGGCCGCAAGCCGGGGAAATACCGAGTCAATGTGGGGGGCTATGCGGCTGGATTCCGTGAGGGGGCAGCTCAGGGGGTGGCTGGTGGTGGCTGGGGGGTTCTGCAGGTGTCCGGGGGGTTTGTGGTGGTTCTATCTGGTGAATGGAGCGGCGCGCCGCTAGGCCGCGGGTAAAGCCGGGGCCTTTTCTGAATGCGGCGGCCGCGAATGGTTCCAGGGATGGCGTAAAGGCCTCCGCCGCGGCTTATCCTGAAAAGGACGGCCGCCAACGGAGCTCGGGGAGGTGGGAGAGCCCTATAGATTAGGGGCTTACCTTTCTGAGGGCAGAGAGCGGCGGATCCGAGGGGACCAGGGAGAAAACCGGGGAGATAGGTGGGAGACGCCAGGGGAGAGCGAGAGGAGCATGAGGTGCAGCTCTGGATGTCAGGAGCTGTCAGGTGCTGTGTCCAAACACAGCCAGCATGTGGCTACGAATGGTACTGCAACTGGAGTGCTGGGAGTAACCACCATTGTTTGCCTGGTGGTATTATTACCATCCCAGGCCAGTGGTGGCAGCAGCAGAGTCAGCGTGTATTGGGTGATTTGGCAGCAAATCAGTGGAGTGATGTACATTGTTAATGTTGCTGTCATATCCGCCGTTGCTGGTTTGCACCCAATTTTGCCTGCGTGGCTCTCTGCTCCTCTCCCTTTTGGATGGTGCGGGGGCCTCCGTTGGCAGATTCAGGACTGAATTGTCCTCGGATCACACTTTCTAGATTAGGTGACTATTTGTCCCCTTATCCCCCTGTTTTATTTTTTTCACCTTGTTTTATCTTTTGCCCTTTTGGCTATAGTGTTACTCAGAAAATCAAACGGAAGACTTTCTTTTCTCTCCTTATACTGGTTTCTCAACTTAATGTTTACAGTGCAGGAAATATTTTTGTTCTATGTTCTTTTCTACTATGCTAAGGTCAATACTACATTCACTGTTATAGGTGGTTTAGCTGTGGTGCTCAATGCACTCCTATTACACTTAGTTCCCCCTATCTCATGGTTCACTTGTTTTCGACTCCTTTCCCTCACCCGTCTCATTACTAGCACCTCCCACTTTTTCAGTAATGGGTATTACAATTTTCTCCCACAACGTTCAAAGATTTAACTCCCCTCACAAACACAAGAAGGCCTTTAGACACTACAAAAGGCTAGGTGCTGATATACTTCTACTTCAGGAAAAACACTTTTCAACTCCCAACCACCCCCAATATTTTAATAAAACTTTTAATCAATTCCATTATACTACGTTCGCCAATAAATCCAGAGGTGTAGCCATTTTCATATGTAATTCTATCATTTTTGAACTTCAGAGTATTTACAAAGACGCTGATAGCCGTTTTATTATCATGAAAGGATCTGTAAATAGACAATAGCCTCAGTTTATGCCCCAAATGATGCCCAAACCACTTTCTTTAATAAAAAAAATTCCATTTTGGACCAATAAAATTCCCCACATATGATTGTTGAAGGAGACTTTTATCTGGCTGCTCCTCCTTCCCTTGATAGAAGTAAGGTCACCCCCTCCTCCAAGGCCTTTTCCAAATCTATTAACCAATCTCTTAGTAAACTTCAGTTGATTGACTCTTGGAGATCCCATAATATTGGTATAAAGGCAGATACACACTACTCACACCCTCATGATAGCTATGCCAGGCTTGACTATATCTTTAGCACACCTATATTAACTGCCCACCAAACCTTCTATCCCATCTTAAAAATGAATTCAACTTTATATGGTCCCCTCACTCCTTTAAGTACCTTGGAGTGTTTATAACAGCCTCCCATAATCTGCTATATAAAGACAACTATATCCCTTTCTCTCCCATATAAGTTGTTTGATTAAACTGTGGTCCTCTTACCATATTTCGTATTTGGGTAGGATCTGCACCATCAAGACGACAATTCTCCCCAAGCTGTTTTACATTTTTTGTGCCCTACCAGTCAACGTCCCTAAATCACGATTAGAAGCCCTCCAACGTGAATTAAACAAGTTTATATGGCATAACCGTAAACCCAGATGCAGTTACGGTCTTATGCATAGACCCCAAAATAAAGGTGGATATGGCCTCCTACATCTTTGGCACTACTACTTAGCTGCAAGACTCATGCAGATAGCACAATGGTTTTCCTCTGATACTCATATCCAATGGCTGAAATTTGAATCCTCCACCATTTCTCCCTTGAACTTGAAGGGCATTCTATGGTCCGATGTGAAATCGCATCATTTTCTACTTAAGAGGAACAAAAAATTAGCCCACGCACTACAGTTATGGAATAGAATTAAAGACTCCTTCAATTTGTCCTCAGAGACTCCCCCGCTGGCTTCCTACCTGGGTGATCATAGACTCCCTCTTGCCTACACAGACAACCCCTTATTTTATAGTTGGATTCAAAAAGGTCTAACCACACTCAAATCATTAAAGGTGTGGTATCTCGCGCCAATAAAAATTAATGTGACAACAAAATATAATTATAGTGAATAAGCAGCTCCCCTAAGATAGAGACCTCATCAAAAGTCTGAAATGAACAGTAATGGTATATGGAGGGGGCGCTAATAATGAATAATATAAGAATAAACAATAAAGTGAAATCTAATAAATGGTTTGTCTGAACCAACAATAGCAGATTTGGTGAGCAGCAACACACTGAAAATAATCCGATCGCGTGTATGGGCTAGCGGACATGTTTCCGGCGGACAAATTTTAAAGCATGCTTTGAAATTTGTCCGCCGGAGACATGTCCGTCGGATATGTCCGCTGGTTAGTACACTAACCAGCGGACATATCTGCCCGCACATGCGTCGAATGGATTCGTGGCATGCGAGGACGTTTTTCACTTCCTGGTTCGGCGGGGATTTTGATCCGATGGTGTGTACATGCCATCGGACCAAAATCCGATGAGACATGTCCGCCGCAAACGGTCCGTCGGACATGTTTGAGCGGACATGTCTCATCGTGTGTACACGGCCTTAGAACACTATGCAGGGTACACATTTAACCCCTTCCTCACCCCCTAGTGTTAACCCCTTCAATGCCAGTCACATTTATACAGTAATTAGTGCATATTTATAGCACTGATCGCAGTATAAATGTGAATGGCGCCAAAAATGTGTCAAAAGTGTCCGATGTGTCCGCCATAATGTCGCAGTCCCTATAAAAATCGCAGATCGCCGTCATTAGTAATAAAAAAAAAAAAAAAAATTCTGTCCCCTATTTTGTAGGTGCTATAACTGTTGCGCAAACCAGTCCCTTATTGCGATTTTTTTTTTTTTTTACCAAAAATATGTAGAATACGTATCGGCCTAGACCGAGAAAAAAAAATGTTTTTTTTTTTTAAATTGGGCTATTTATTCTAGCAACAAGTAAAAAATATTGTATTTCTTTCAAAATTGTCACTCTTTTTTGTTTATAGCGCAAAAAATAAAAACCACCAAAAGAAAGCTCTACTTGTGGGGAAAAAAGGACACCAATTTTGTTTGGGAGCCACGTCGAACGACTGCACAATTGTCAGTTAAAGCGACGCAGTGCCGGAAGCTGAAATTTCACCTGGGCAGGAGGAGGGTATATGTGCCCAGTAACCAAGTGGTTAATGAAACTTAAAGCGGTTGTAACCTGTAACCTGTTCCCTTAAAGCATGTTATGAGTCATTGCCCACCCCTCCCTTGCCGCAGAGTGCTTGTGCTGTGTCATTTGGTCCTTTCTATAAAATACCTTGTTGATCGTGCCTGGTGCTCCTTGCTCTTTCTCTCCCCCACCCTCCCTGCCTGTCAGCTGTGTCATTGCCCGGCCTTCCCCTCCTGCTTCAAAAGCAACTGTGGTGTGTTACTATATTCTCCTGTGTTAGATTATATTATGTGCCCCAATGTATGTTTTTTTATAAAAAATATGTAGCTGTACTGTATACCTTATTTCAGAACAGTGCTCACGTGACCGCCCCACGCTCTCTTCCTCTCCTCCCCTCCTCCCAGCTGATGTCAGCATGGGATTGTCAGCCCCTCCCACTGTAGTTTCTGGATAGGAGAAGACAATCAAGTGAGCGCTGAGTGGCGCTCTGAAGTAAGGTATACAGCCATTTTTTTCCAACACAGGGGATTTTGGCAAGAAAAAACATTTTAACTACATGCCAACCGCCCGCCGCGATTTTACTGCGGCACTGCTGGGCGAGAGCCCGTAGCTATACGTCCGCTCTAAAGCGGCCTCTAGGGCACGCGCGCATCCCCGCTCGCCCCCGAGTCCCGTGCGCGTGCCCGGCGGGTACGATCGCCACCGGGCACACGCGATCGCTTGAGCGGGGACCGGGAGCTATGTGTGTAAACACATAGCTCCCGGTCCTGTCAGCGGGGGAAACGCTGATCTTCTGTTCATACAATGTATGAACAGAAGATCAGTGATTTCCCCTAGTGAGGCCACCCCCCCATACAGTTAGAACACACCCAGGAACACACTTAACCCCTTCCCCGCCAATGGCATTTTTATAGTAATACAATGCATTTTTATAGCATTGATCGCTATAAAAATGCAAATGGTCCCAAAAATGTGTCAAAACTGTCCGAAGTGTCCGCCATAATGTCGCAGTACTGAAAAAAAACGCTGATCGCCGCCATTACTAGTAAAAAAAAATATTAATAAAAATGCCATAAAACGACCCCCTATTTTGTAAACGCTATACCTTTTGCGCAAACCAATCAATAAACACTTATTGCGATTTTTTTTTTTAACGAAAAATATGTAGAAGTATACGTATCGGCCTAAACTGAGGAAAAAAAAATGTTTTTTTTTTATATATTTTTGGGGGATATTTATTATAGCAAAAAGTAAAAAATATTGCATTTTTTTCAAAATTGTCGCTCTATTTTTGTTTATAGCGCAAAAATAAAAACCGAAGAGATGATCAAATACCACCAAAAGAAAGCTCTATTTGTGGGAAAAAAAGGACGCCAATTTTGTTTGGGAGCCACTTTGCACGACGGCGCAATTGTCAGTTAAAGCGACGCAGTGCCGAATCACAAAAAGTGCTCTGGTCATTGGGCAGCAATATGGTCCGGGGGTTAAGTGGTTAAGCCTTGATCACACGATGAGTATATTGGATGAATGATTGTTCAGGTTTTTTTTGCATGCTATTCTCCATATCGAAAATGAGGAGGTTACTAA
Organism: Rana kukunoris; assembly: GCA_029574335.1. Classification (NCBI taxonomy): domain Eukaryota; kingdom Metazoa; phylum Chordata; class Amphibia; order Anura; family Ranidae; genus Rana; species Rana kukunoris. The sequence goes on from CM056052.1 coordinate 263,715,448, forward strand.
ACTTCCAAAAATTCTCATGCAACAGAATACAACTTCGGAAGTGATGTAATGTATTCTTTTATTTGCGAGCATGCGTGGTTTGCTCTATTTGTGGGGAAAAAAAGGACGTCAGTTTTGTTTGGGTGCCACATCGCATGAGCGCGCAATTGTCATTCAAAGAGTGACAGTGCTGAAAGATGAAAATTGGCCTATGCAGGAAGGTGGTGAAAATGCCTGGTATTGAAGTGATTAAGCAGTTACATCAACAGTTTTCTAAATAAATAATTGAGGAGATTGTAAATAAATAAAAGCTGAACATTGTAAGCACCCTTGTCATTGATAAATGGTTTAACCCCTTTGTAGGACAGCTTTGTGTGAACGGAACATAAAAAAAAAATAACAGACTCATAGGCTGATTACCAGGTAAAAAAAAAAAAAAATGTAGACACCACATCTAAGAATTGGTAAGCTGCAATATAATACTTTCTCTATTTTGAGTTTAATACAGCTTTAATACAGATTTCCTATGTTCATGTGAAAGTCATTATCACCGCCCACACATCAGTATAAAGCATATTTTGCCGTTCTCTCTGCACAGCAGTAAGCTTCCATATACCTCATAAAGAAAACAGCAGTGTAAGGAGATTCTGTCGGAGGCTGTGGGAAGTAATCCTATACAGTGTACCCTTCTACTCCTGACTCACTTGTGGCTAGGGCATATTTTCCACATTATCATTAGCTTACTTCACGTCTAAACTCATCAATGAGGGTGTGGTACATACTTTGCACTTCACAGACTCGTCCCACACTCATACACGCTTCTGAAATGTGTATTCTTCATCTGTTGTTTTCAGCACAGGTATGTACTGTATTCATTGTCAGCATGGGAATTAACCAGTGCTCGTTACAAGAGCTCGGCAGCCATGTACAGTGTCGGCAGCGAAAAGGGAAAGGGGTGGGGATGGTTCTGGGCTGACTGCATGAATCACTGACTGCTGTGCATATTAACACGATTTACTTCTTTGCTCCAATAAGAACTTCCTGAAGATTAAATAAAAATAAAGCCTCTGGAGACACGAGAGAATAAAGCAGCCTGTGGAGAACTTGAAACTGACTGAACAAGATGCTGCTGAAGGGCCTTCTCATTTTTCCTCCCATTCTTTGCCTCTTGGCATCATATGCTGCAGCAGGGTAGGAATCCTAATATTTTTTTTCTCACAATAGGAACTGTTACATGGATTGGAAAAAGTAACCGTAGCTGGTAGTCGGTTGCTGTGATAATGAAGAACAGTCCGATAGGTCGTTTACACAGGGAATACTGAGGGGTGGTTCTGTTAGGACTTATACATTATTTGTTTTCCATGTAATAACTCTTTTTATTGGGTTTAATAACGGGGGAATTCACCAAGAACATGTACGATGAGCGAGCAATATTTACTTTATATCTTTAGTTGAAAAAAAGTTTCTGCTTGGTAACTGCAAGGGGTTTTAGGAAGGTCTGGAATATCGCTTAATCTATCATTATGTTTATAAAATTCCTATACCTTGTGTTACGATTGTACTTGAAGTGAAAGTTGCTTTGTATATCGTGATTTCTTCCTAATCTGGCCGACATTGCTTGCACAAGGATTTAACCACCATCCTAAGCTTTCTAGAAGTTTTGCAAGCCTTGCAAAAAAATTAAATAGTGAAGTCCATCTGTTTGGCTGAAAAGGAGACACAAATGCTGCAGATGTCCTACCATAATTTTGGATTAAGTGTGTCCAAAAAATATCATGCCAGCTATGTATAAGTAACCCTTGCATGGACCGTGATTACTTCCAAAGCAGGATTATATTAATTTTTCTCCTTTAGGTTGATTGCAATTGCAAAAACTATTTGGAATTATTTTTAAAACTCAGAGCACATTGTTACTTCTTTTTAACTCTAGGCCCAAGCTGCTGAATGACATTAGCATTGTGTTGGTACAAAATATTTTCCCTGCAGCTCTATCTGTAAAGTTATCCCAAGTTCCACCTCTTTAGAGAGATAGGTGATATTCTCACTGTGTGTTAAGGCTAGTTGCTTCAAAACATGGCTTCGGAACAGACTTTGTTAGGGTTAGTATACACTTGCTTCAAAACATGGCTTCGGACACGCTTTGTTAGAGTTAGTTTACACTTGCTTCCAAAAATGGCTTCGGACACGCTTTGTTAGGGCTAGTATACACTTGCTTCAAAACATGGCTTTGGACACGCTTTGTTAGGGCTAGTATACACTTGCTTCAAAACATGGCTTCGGACACGATTTGTTAGGGCTAGTTTACACTTGCTTCAAAACATGGCTTCGGAACAGACTTTGTTAGGGCTAGTATACACTTGCTTTAAAACATGGCTTCGGACACGCTTTGTTAGAGTTAGTTTACACTTGCTTCCAAAAATGGCTTCGGACACGCTTTGTTAGGGCTAGTATACACTTGCTTCAAAACATGGCTTTGGACACGCTTTGTTAGGGCTAGTATACACTTGCTTCAAAACATGGCTTTGGACACGCTTTGTTAGGGCTAGTATACACTTGCTTCAAAACATGGCTTTGGACACGCTTTGTTAGGGCTAGTATACACTTGCTTCAAAACATGGCTTTGGACACGCTTTGTTAGGGCTAGTATACACTTGCTTCAAAACATGGCTTCGGACACGCTTTGTTAGGGCTAGTTTACACTTGCTTCCAAAAATGGCTTCAGACATGCTTTGTTAGGGCTAGTTTACACTTGCTTCAAAACATGGCTTTGGACACGCTTTGTTAGGGCTAGTATACACTTGCTTCAAAACATGGCTTCGGACACGCTTTGTTAGGGCTAGTTTACACTTGCTTCAAAACATGGCTTCGGACACGCTTTGTTAGGGCTAGTATACACTTGCTTCAAAACATGGCTTCGGACATGCTTTGTTAAAGCTCTCTGAACACCAGTCAAAGCTCCTGTCACTAAATGAAATGATTGGCTTACAGTGCTGTTTACACCTTGCTCTTGCTTGGTGCTTCGGTGGGGCTTTGATGAGGCTTCATTGGGGCTGCAATGAGGCTTTGGTGGAGCTTTGATGGGGCTTCAATGAGCCTTTGGTGGGGCTTTGGTGAGGCTTCGATGAGGCTTCAAGCGAGCTTTGCTAAAGACTTCTATGGAGGCTATGAAGATGCTTTGAAGTACAACTAAAGGAACATGAGGTATAATTTTTGAAGCAAAGCAAAAGAAAGGTGCAAACAGGATTGTAAGCTAAACATTTAATTTGGTGACAGGATCTTTAACTAGCATTCAGAGAGTTTTAACAAAGCATGTCCGAAGCCTTGTTTGAAGCAAGTGTAAACTAGGCCTAATTTGTGTTTATGGACCCGTATATGACGCCTGAAATGACAAGGGTGGCCTCTTGCACAGTTCCCGTCCAAGCACCCCAGGAATAAAAGACAGGGTCTGCAAGGGCGATGGAAGGGCACAAGCGCCAGGGTGCAGACACTGGAACTTGGGAGCGCTGGTGTCAGGTGAGCATGAGTCAACGCTGTATTCTTGTCTAGGCCAACAAGGCCTAGGGGGTAGCACAGAAAGAGTCCAAGCCGGCTTGCACTACACTGTTAGTGTAGTGCCAGTCTTATGGGGCGGACTTGGCTGAGAGGCAAATTAGCCTAGCGTCCCCATAAAGCGGCTGCATCTAATTTTGACTGTCCTATTATCCTGGACCACAAACCTTCCTCACTGTGCCATATATTTTCTGCTGCACCGTTGGCATGGCTATATCTTCTTAGTCCTCTTCATAAAATTATCAGAAATGTTTGCTTAAAGTAGAACTATAGGCAACATTTTTTCATTTTGGATAGAGTAAGGGAGGGTTATAGCCCCTGTACATTTTTTACCATCCCTGTCCCATTGCAGAGATTTCCCTTCACTTGCTGCCCCATAGCCAAACAGTGAGTGAGATGAAATCTATGTAAATTAAGGGAATTCACCCCCCCCCCCAGGCCCTCATAACTAGGGTCCCCACTCAAAAAGTTCAGGATGAGTCTTAAACAGAAAGGGGTGTGGTCTTGACAGGAAGGGGTGGGTCATATTTAAATTAGGAGGTGCACAAGTTTACTCAGGCCTAGGGCAGTACAAAACCTAAATACACTACTGGCTGGAGTACAACTAATGTTTGGTTATGAGCAGAGTTGAGCAACAAGGTCCAGTAACAACAAAGCGAAGGGCATCAAATAGTGGGCAGGATCACAGTCAGAAAGAGGCAGAGGCTGGCAACATGCAGGCAGTGAGGTCCTAAGTTGATAGGCAGAATCTTGGTTTGAAGTTAAGGCCAAGGTGAATAATGGAGATGAGCAGCAATCATAGGCAAATGAGGTAATCCAAAGCATGTCAAGCGGAAGTAGGGTCAATAACAAGGTCAGTATAAGTTTTAGGATCAAGAGTCGTAGGAATACAGACTGAAAGACCATTCAGCATCGATCCTATGTAGAGCTCAGGCACCAGTATCTGCTTGGCACCAGTATGTGCTTGTGCATACACTGTAATGTGCACATGCTGGTGTGCAAGCTCCAGTAATAATTTTGGCATTGAATTTTGATTTAGTTTTAGTTATAGTCTTTTGACTAAAATGCCATTTTAGTTTTAGTCCCATTTAAGTCATCTGCAAGTGTTTTAGTTTTATTCATATTTTAGTCGACTAAAACCTCCAATACATTTTAGTTGAATAAAATCATTTTAGTCAACTAAAATCTAGTGTGCTTAGTAAATAGGCAGCTAGCCATCAGAGTAAGAAGTGGCTCTGTAGGTAAAGAGGGTGGAAGAGAAGCAACGCCAATCTAAATTCAGTATGTGAAGCAAAAATTAAATTTTTTGAGGCATTGTGCTTACAGGATAAAACCAAGTAAATGGCATGTAAAAGACACCAGACAGTGAAGTCCTTCTAGATGTAGAGCTGTCCTTTTAGATCCCATCCATTGCTTTTTTTTACGGTATTTTTTTATCATTTATCATTTTTTTGCCTATTTTTTTACTCCCTTTTATTTTGGACAGATCATTTTATGACATTGGGCCAGATTCAGCAACACTTGCGCTGGAGTATTTCGATATGCGCCGCGTAACTGTGAAGATGCGCCGTCGTTTCTATGTGCCCGTACCCACCAAACTAGATGCGCCCAATAACGGGCCATTTGCGACCGGCGGAACGTTCCGACGCCAGAGTATCGTCAGCGCTTAATTTCGCTTGGCGCATCAGTCGCGCCTATTGATTTCCCCTGCAAATATGCAAATGAGGGATTTTTCCCAATTCACAAACGGATTAGCACCATACGCTGGCTACATGCGCCGCGCGTATCTCGTCCGTCCGGCGCAAAGTTATTTCTACAAAAGGCTGCTTTATCTTTACTCCAGACGGTCACAGGTCAGCAGGAGAGCAGCTACAGCAGCGTTACCGACGATAAGAGCTAGCTGAGCACCCCCACTTGCAGGACAACACCTCTGTCCATGCTTGTCTGTCAAATTTTACAGCCATGGAGGAAGACATCATAGGTCTCCATAGCCGAGATGACGGCTGACAGCTCCTGGCCTTTAGAGTTCAGCTTTCTCCTGTGTGTTTGCGGGGAAAGGGAGCAGCCATCTCAGAACAAAAGTAACATCACTGCGGGGAGGGGGAGCAGGATATACTTTAGTGCCGGAATGGCGCTTCTACGGGCGCATTTAAACGCCCAATGGAAGGCATTGCGCTGACGTTTCCCGTGAAGTGGTGCCGACGGAAGTTGTGAGCATGCGCACAAAGGGGGCGAGTGGAGCCTCACTCACTGCGCATGCTCCGTGGTTGATGCGCTGAACGTAAGCCTCTGCGCTGGGCTCCGCCCATCATTTACATATGATCACACCCACTTCCCCTTGCGTCGGGTTACGCCAGCGCATTATCGTTACTCTGGCGCAAGTTTACGCGCAACTGCTATGTGAATAACAGTACTTGCGCTGAAAGGGTCGTCAGAGTAACGTAAATGAGAAGCATTACTCTGGAGCAAAGATGCTCTCATCTACCTGAATCTGGCCCATATATCTTTTTTTTTTTTTTTTTACTTTTTGATCTTATGTTTTTATACTATAATTCCTTGCTGTTTGTGTCATGAATAAACCATTGTTTATTTAATGTATTACACCACTGGCATGTCCCTGCGGCTGCCACTCTCTGTGCTGTTTCTGTGGGGTTGTAGCTGGTGCGCTGAGCCTTGCTGTGCACCGTCACTGATACCCCTATTTAAGCTCAGCTGAGATGTCTGCTTGGGAAGCCTGAGGAAGGAGCATGCATGCTCTGAATGTACGCTGCGACCACACCCACCGCAGTCTCTCTGGTGAAGCTCACTCGCTCTCCCGCCCCCTGCCCCGGAGCACTGGAAACCATCAGTGTGGCTGACAAAGTGGGACACCGCAGAACCCAGCTCTCCATCAAGAGGGTCTCAGCGGTGGCCCATCCATTAAAGGAGAAGTCCAGACTGAGCTTTTTAGGCTGGGCTTCTTCCTTGGGTCACAGGAGTGCAATTCTTTTTGCACTCCAGTGACACATTTTCAGCAGAGAGCGGTCTGAAGTCCGCTCTCCGCTGACGTCACTGCCATCAGTCGAGACAACGCGTCATCCCTACTTCCATATCTGGATCCCCTAGCTGCCTTGATTGGTGGCAGTCTCAGCTTATAAGCAGGTTGCTGAGACAGCCTCTCCTTGCCCCTCCACAGCTCATCGCTCCAATGAGCGTGGAGGACCAGAACAGGGGCCATGCTGACTGACAGTCAGCTTGGCTCTGCTCAGGGAGGAGTGAGAGCCAAGCCATCGGTGGTGTTTGGTGGCTCGGTTCTAAGTGCAGAGACGCTGGGGGCAGATGCAGCACCGGTCTGATGCTTCATCCACCTAGGTAAGTATGATTATGGGACAAAACAAAAACCGCATACGGTACTTTTAAAGTGCATGTAAACCCACTCTTATGCTTTCTTAATGGAACAATACTCCCTCAGGAGCCGCTGGTTAGATGTGGGTTTGGCATAAGTTAAGTTACCTTTGACGAGTCTAGGGAAATTGATTACAGCAACTGTGAGAGCAGTAATAGAATGTCCAAGCCAAAGGTTGACGTTTTCTAAATGCTTTATTCCTCGGTCAAACACGACCAACATCAACAGGAGGTAAACAGGACAGGTTGATAAAGTAAAGGAACCTTGCAGTATCAGGCTTGGATAAACATGAAAGCAAGCCTGCTTTCAGTAGAAATAGTCACTGTTCGTCACCACTCTAGCCAGAGTGGGTGAAAGGGGAAAGCCGGAAAAGAACAACTTGAGTGGGGGTGAATCCCCTTGTCCAAAACTTCTTTAAAGTTAGTAGTTCATACAAAGCCGACATGTATTTTACTTATAAAATCGGGGGTCAGGCAACCAAATACTGTAACCTCTGGTGGTTGTGGATGGCACTGAAAAGGTCTGGTATTGTTTCCCGGGGCATTACAGCACAACCCGGTTCCGATAAATGAGCAGGCCCCAGCTCCAGTCTCTGAGACAGTCCTCAAAACGTTTGCCCACACAAACAAGAGCATAGGGGGTCTCACGTTCTTCCGGCGGGACATTTAAGCGGCTCCGCACAGCACTTCGACACAATCCCTCTCTCTTCTGGTCAATCTGGTAAAGGAGAAGGGTGGCACATATGGGTATTGGTACCCATATTCGGTGGCAACCTTCTGGACCACCACACGCTGTAGTCTGGCCAAGTTTGGCAAAGTCCATGGGTCCCCACGTCTTGGTAGCACTAAAGTGTCCGGTGCCCTTTTCAATACGGGGCACAGGGGTGGTGAGCGAAACATTAGACACAGAACTGGACTCACCGACTCCCCAAGTTAGCTGCGGGACATCCATGGATGGCTGTCGGGACCCACGAGATGCGCTCCGGCCGGAGCGTTTCTTCCTCCTCCGAGTACCATACAAGGCATGGGATCCTCTAAAACCCTGCGACTCGGGAAACTGCGGCTCAAACAAGTAGTTTGGGAGATCATCTCCTCCCGAATTGGATTCAACATTCCCGGAATTTAGGTCCTCGGCCGGCAAATAGTTGTAGACCTTGGATGGGTCTCTGGGCCAGTCCGTTAGGGAGCGCTGAGGCGGTAGGCCTCATCCGCGGCTGCGGGAGGCTGGAGTAGGTCCTACTCCAATAGAGGCACGCCACAGGGAGATCACTGTGGATGTGGTGGTTTCCGACGTGGTTTCGGCCTGAGTACTGGTCACATCAGTTTGGCTGGTCACACTAGTTGGGTCATCTTCAGTCATCGGGCTTACCTCCGGAGAGCAGGGTGGTGGGGTAGCCGAACGTAGGGTCAATGTTGATGACCGAGATTACTTCATTGTTACCTTCCTTACTTTTGCGCGAAACTTTATCTCACATCTCACGCAAGGGTGGGTGGCTCCCCCCACTTGAAGAACTTGTCTGGACACGTTGTAGGTGCGTGCCGCACTGCACCTACGCCCAGGTTTAGAGGCGTTGAGATTAACTCTCTGGATTCCGGACTGTTCAAAACACAACGTTTTCTGCTCTCAATAATAAAGTACTCACAGTTCGTTGCTGTAGGTAACAGCCGAATCCCGGACGAGCCCCCACGTGTAACGATACTCCCTCAGGAGCCGCTGGTTAGATGTGGGATCGGCATAAGTTAAGTTACCTTTGACGAGTCAAGGGAATTAAATTACAGCAACTGTGAGAGCAGTAATAGAATGTCCAAGCCAAAGGTTGACGTTTTCTAAATGCTTTATTCCTCAGTCAAACACGACCAACATCAACAGGAGGTAGACAGGACAGGTTGATGAAGTAAAGGAACCTTGCAGTATTAGGCTTGGATAAACATGAAAGCAAGCCTACTTTCAGTAGAAATTGTCAGCATTTGTCGCCACTCTAGCCAGAATGGGTGAAGTGCCCCCGGACAGGCTTCGGCCACAAGCCTGGCAGCCGAAGTGTCACCATAGATTGCTGGGAGGTAACAGGCCCCTGCCATGGACCTGGCTCTAAGGATGCCTCTGCCACAGGCCTAGTACTTTGTAGTTTCTGATTAGGTGAGCTGATCCTCCCAGTAAATTGAGTTAGGGTCACCGATTGACAGTTGAAGTATACCTGTCACTGCTCAGTCACCAGATCCTCGATGGTTTGCTCAAATCTCTCAGACAACCTGCCTCCGGGTTCTTCTCGAGCCGATTCCCCATCGTACAGCCCTCAGCTTAGGATCTCTTTAGTATAGCCGGGGCCCGTTGGATGCGCACACCCTAAAGGTGGGTGCCGCACCTGGAACCCACGAATAACCGAAGAAAATGGCGTCTGCCACAGATATACCCTCCCCCAGCATGGAAAAGTGGCTCTGTGAGAACCCCTCTGTCGCCACCTGCTGCCCAGGGGTGAGAACAACACCCCTGGAGCGCAGACTGACCCACAGGACAGTTCTAAAATGACAGCAGCCTAAATTAAAAGTGAGAGCAACATAACTCTCTCACTCCCCCACTATCTTTAGTGTAGTGCCCATACTGAAAGTAAGGGGGCGCTACATAAACTACTGCCATAGTGCTGATCTATAAGGATGTACATGCCTCCTGCATGTATCCTTACCTGTCAAATGTCTCCCCTCTGTCTGTTATAAGAACCCAAAAACTGCAGATTCTGTGGATTGATCTGTTGTCTGGAGCTTGGTGGGTGGAGTTCTGATGTCAGTAGACTCCCCGCCCACCTCTACACTCCCCTTGTCAACATGCATTTTTTCCTGTGTATTCCTTACACTGAATTCTGCTATAATCATTAACATCCAGTCAAAATCCAGAAAAGTAACCACATGACTTCAGAAAAGGAGTGGGGGTGGGAATTAAAAAATAATGCCTGTCTCAGGCTAGTGCATGAGATATGTACTGTAAATAACACATCATTCACAGCAAGGGGGAAGAACGGACAAAAGTTTTCTCCTGATTGTCCATTTATCTCACTGAAAAGAGGATTGTTCAGAGCTGGATTAACTATTTGCGGCAAGACTGGACACAGATGATAGAAAATCTTATATTCTACATTGTAACAGCAAAAAAAAAAAAAAATCAGACTTACATCCACTTTAAAGGGTGTACAGGTCGCCGTGGCTGCGTCCTGGAGGGACGCTATGTTTCCCCTCTATTTGGGCTATGGTCCTTTTAAGAGGACAAAAAAGGGTTAATGCACCTGTCCAGGAGATGGTTTAAGTGAGGACAGGAAGTTGCAGGTGGGAGTGTGGAAGTGTGTAGCAGAGCCTGTGTATGGCGATGCTAGACAGGTGAATGCTGCAAAGCTCTGAGAAGCTGGGAAGAACTTTAAAAGGACTTGTGTCCTGCCTGAAAGCCTGCAACTGGGGAACTTTACCTGCAAGGACTGTGAACTGCAATGGCAGTGCTGAGCCCTAAGAGTCGGTGAGACTGATTATTTGTTTTGCTTTTGCTGCTGTGAAGCCGTTTGTGTTCAATAAACCTCAGTTTTGACTTAAAAGCCTGTGTCCTGCGATCAAGCTGATCCCCCAAACGTTACACTGGTGCTCGAATGCGGGCAGGACAGATTAACAGAAGAGACATTTTTTTTTTTCTTTGCATTGGACTGTATATTGAACTGACATTTAAAGAGACAGTGCATTGGATTTATGTCCTGGGTTAAAGCTGCACAAGCATTGAAAGCTGAAGCAATGGAGGAGCTAATTAAACAGCTGACCCTGGCTAACATGCAAGCGCAGACTCGCCATGAGGAAGCTAATCAGCGCTTAGCCACCCAACTGGAGGCACAACACACTTACCACAAAGAGGCGCTGACGCTGCAGCAAGAAAATACCCGCCTGTTGGTGGCCCAGTTGGCAGCCCAGCAAACAACCCAGCAAGAGGTTATGCAGACTCAGGTGACTGCTTTAAAGGAAGCAGTGCAGCAGCTGTCTAAGGTTCAGGGACAAGCGGCTGTTGCCCCTGGCAACCAGGTGACTGTGAGGGCAAGCCATTTTCTGCAGAAATTATCCCCAAACGATGATGTAGAAGCATTTCTTGCTACCTTTGAGAGGACGGCAGAGAGAGAAGGGTGGCTTCAGGACCAGTGGGCCGGCCTCATTGCTCCTTTTCTCACTGGAGATCCTCAAAAAGCCTACTTTGACCTGCCACCGGATGATGCTAAAGACTATCAAAAGCTAAAAGCAGAAATTCTGGCTCGTCTGGGGGTGACTACGGCTGTTCGGGCCCAACGAGTACACCAATGGAAATATCGTCCCGATCGGCCACCCCGGTCTCAAATGCACGACCTGGTGCAACTAGTGAAAAAATGGCTGCAACCTGAGGTGTTGTCTGGCCCCCAAATCGTGGAGCGGGTCGTGCTGGACCGATATCTGAGGTCCCTGCCAGATGACCTTCAACGGTGGGTCAGCCATGGAGATCCCAAAACCGCAAACCTCCTTGTTGAGATGGTGGAACGATTTACAGTGGTGGAGGACCTGCTCGGACCTACCAAGCGCATAGGGCCCAGTTTGCCACGGCCTGTTCGACCAACTGCTGCCCTTCGAAAGGATGTTCCAAGGGGCCTGGGAACAAACACCCCGGAAGGCCAAGAGTCACTCCCGGTACCTCCCCAGCGTTCTGTTCCTGTTCGGAGAGGAGTGGATGTACAATGTTGGCGATGTCATTCCTGGGGTCATACCCGGGCACACTGCCCACTGCAAAAGGAGCCCATGGAATGCGGGGTTCTTCGGAGGGGGTCTTTCTGTGCCCATAAAGTATGCACCACACATCTCGACATGGATGACGATAAGTTTGAGTATGAAGTCCAAGTGAACAACCTCCCTGCCTGGGCTTTGTTGGACTCTGGAAGCATGGTAACCCTTGTTCATCCTAGAATAATTGGGAAGGTCGGTACGGTAAGCAAAACTTTACGGGTGGTGTGCATACACGGGGACACTAGAGAGTACCCCATCATCACGGTGTCTATCTCCTCAGCATGTGGCACCTGTACTCAAGAGGTGGGGGTGGTAAAGAACTTGGTACATGATGTTATAATAGGACGAGACTGTCCAATTTTTACCAAACTGTGGGAACAAGGAGAACAGTTCAGAGACTGGGGAGAAACTAGCCCCCCTGTTCCTGCTGCTGAGAGGAATAACCCTGAACTGCCAAATGTGTTTAATGTGGATCCAGATGAGGAAAATGCTCATGATGTGGTTATTGGTGATGAAAGTAGCATTGATACTGTTGAGAATGTCAAGACACGTGGTACACAGACCTACCAAAACCCTCAGGGGGAGGAGCCTTCCCCACTTCAGGTAATGCTGGGGGAAGAGGATGAGGAAGTAGCCTCTACTCCTGCCCTACCGGATTTGGGTGTTCCCCAGGGGGCGTTTGGTACTGCTCAGATGCAGGACCCCACTTTGGCCCGTGCACGGGAACAAGTTGTAGTAGTAAATGGGGTTCCCCAAGAGCCAGGTGCGAATGAAAGGTGGCCACACTTTGCAATATATAATGAATTGCTGTATCGGGTTACCAAAGAGAGAGAAAACGTGGTAGAACAATTGTTGGTACCCCAACAATATAGACGAAAGGTTCTGGAACTGGCCCATGATGATGTGTTAGGGGGGCACCTGGGAGTTGAGAAGACGGAGGCACGGATCACCGACCGGTTTTACTGGCCAGGTCTGAAAGCAGAGGTAAAGAGATACTGTACCTCTTGTCCGACCTGCCAGTTGACCGCTCCGGTGACTCACTTTCGGAGCCCTTTGGTCCCTCTGCCCATAATTGAGGTCCCATTCGAGAGGATAGCCATGGATATAGTGGGTCCCTTGGTAAAGTCAGCTCGAGGTCACTCCTACATTTTGGTGATTCTTGACTATGCCACCCGATATCCTGAGGCGCTACCCCTGCGGAATACCTCCTCAAAGGCCATTGCTCGAGAATTATTCCAATTGTTTACACGGACGGGTTTTCCCAAGGAAATACTCACAGACCAGGGTACCCCGTTTATGTCGAGGGTTATGGCCGATGTGTGTAAGCTGTTCCGCATTAAACAGCTGCGCACCTCGGTCTACCATCCCCAAACGGACGGGTTGGTGGAACGCTTTAATAAAACCCTTAAGTCTATGCTCAAGAAAGTGGTGCAAAGGGATGGGAAAGATTGGGACTGCCTGTTGCCAGCTCTCCTATTTGCCATCCGGGAAGTGCCCCAGGCCTCCACAGGGTTTTCGCCTTTTGAGTTGGTTTATGGGCGGAGACCTCGCGGACTACTTGATTTTATTAAAGAGGAATGGGAAAGTGAACCTGTTCAGCATAAGAGTGTCCTGGAATATGTCTCCCAAATGCAGGAAAGGATCCAAACCGTGATGCCACTAGTCAAAGAACATTTACAAAAGGCCCAGGAGGCTCAACGACGGGTCTATAACAGGGCTGCAAAAATAAGGCACTTCCAAGTGGGAGATCGAGTAGCTGTGCTCATTCCCACTGTGGAAAGTAAATTATTGGCCAGATGGCAAGGTCCCTTTGAAGTTGTGGAAAAAGTAGGAGAGGTAAATTATAGAGTGCACCAGCCAGGCAAGAGGAAACCGTATCAGATATATCATGTTAACTTGTTAAAACCCTGGACGGATCGGGAAACAGTGACCTCCCTGGCTAGTGCAAGGCTTGAGCCTCAGGTTGGGGTAGAGCGTGTCCAAGTAGCAAATACCCTGTCTAAAATACAAAATCAGCAAGCAAAGGAGTTCTTGCAAAGAAATAAAGAAAAGTTTTCAGACTTGCCAGGGCTTACTAGGGTGATAGAGCATGATATTATCACAGAACCTGGAGTCAAAGTTTTTGTCCGGCCCTACCGCATCCCAGAGGCGCAAAGAAAGGCCGTTTCAGAGGAAGTGAAAAAAATGTTAGACCTGGATATCATCGAGGAATCGCAGAGTGAGTGGTCGAGCCCCATCGTGTTGGTACCAAAGCCCAACGGGACTCTGCGATTCTGCAATGATTTTCGGAAACTTAATGAGGTTTCACGGTTTGATGCCTACCCCATGCCCCGGGTGGATGAACTTATTGAGCGACTAGGTCCAGCCAGGTACATCACAACATTAGACCTTACCAAGGGGTATTGGCAAATCCCGTTGACTAAGGCGGCTAGAGAGAAAACTGCTTTTTCTACTCCAGAGGGGAGTTTTCAGTACAAACGAATGCCTTTTGGACTGCAAACTGCTCCAGCCACATTCCAGCGAGCAATGGATAGGATTTTACGACCTCATCGGGAGTATGCCTCAGTGTACTTGGATGACATAGTCGTTTTTAGCAGAGACTGGGACTCGCACTTGCCCAAAGTCCAGGCAGTACTGGACTCTCTTTGGAAGGAAGGGTTCACAATAAACCCTGAAAAATGTCATTTGGGAATGGAGGAGGTAAAATACCTAGGCTATATCGTGGGTAGAGGGGTGGTGAAACCTCAGGTCAACAAGGTAGAGGCTATAAATAGTTGACCCCGCCCCCTCACAAAAAAGCAGGTACGTGCATTCCTGGGCATGGTGGGATACTACAGAAGGTTCGTACCCAACTTTGCCACATTAGCGGCTCCACTGACCGATCTGACCAAGGGTCGGAAATCGGTCATGGTCGAGTGGAATGCGGATGCTGAAAAGGCTTTTTTGGAGCTCAAGTCAGCACTGTGCCAACACCCTGTCTTGATAGCGCCCAATTTTTCAAGAGAGTTTGTTGTCCAAACTGACGCTTCCGATGTAGGATTAGGAGCGGTGTTGTCACAGGTTGTTAATGGTGAGGAGCACCCAGTAGTCTTCCTCAGTAGGAAGTTGACACCAGCAGAAAAAAACTACGCTGTTATTGAGAGAGAGTGCCTGGCCATTAAGTGGGCCCTGGAGTCCCTCAGATATTACCTTTTGGGCAGGAAATTTAGGCTCATTTCTGATCATGCCCCTTTAACATGGCTTAGGCAAGGTAAAGGGACTAATGCCAGGATTACCCGGTGGTTCCTGGCGCTCCAAGAATTTAAATTTATAGTGGAGCATAGGCCCGGAAGACTGCATCAAAATGCAGATGCCCTCTCCCGAGTCCATTGTTTGGGCTCCACTGTTGCCCCCACCTCCTCGGCGTTGGGGCACAGGGGGGGGATATGTACAGGTCGCCGTGGCTGCGTCCTGGAGGGACGCTATGTTTCCCCTCTATTTGGGCTATGGTCCTTTTAAGAGGACAAAAAAGGGTTAATGCACCTGTCCAGGAGATGGTTTAAGTGAGGACAGGAAGTTGCAGGTGGGAGTGTGGAAGTGTGTAGCAGAGCCTGTGTATGGCGATGCTAGACAGGTGAATGCTGCAAAGCTCTGAGAAGCTGGGAAGAACTTTAAAAGGACTTGTGTCCTGCCTGAAAGCCTGCAACTGGGGAACTTTACCTGCAAGGACTGTGAACTGCAATGGCAGTGCTGAGCCCTAAGAGTCGGTGAGACTGATTATTTGTTTTGCTTTTGCTGCTGTGAAGCCGTTTGTGTTCAATAAACCTCAGTTTTGATTTAAAAGCCTGTGTCCTGCGATCAAGCTTATCCCCCAAACGTTACAAGGGGTTGTAAAGGTTTTTCTTTTTTTTTTTCTAAACAGGTTCCTTTAAGCTAGTGCATTGTTGTCTCACTTACCCTTTCCTTCGATTTCCCATAAATTCCTATAAATTAATCGAAAATGTATGATATATATAACAATATATACCGTAATAATACCGTTTCCCCGAGAAATAAGACAGTGTTATATTAGTTTTTGCTCCCAAAGATGCGCTTGGTCTTATTTTCAGGAGATGTCTTATTTCCGATCCTCCTGTTTCATTTTGATTCCCCCCTCTGATCCTCCTGTGTCATTTTAAGTGATCCCCCTCCCCCACCCCTGTGCCAGTGGACACCTTCACCAGACATTCCCCTCGCCCCTTTATCAGACATTTCCCCCTTACCTCAGTCACCCCTGTGTGTCCACACAATATGCCTTACTCCTGCTCTACGCTACCCACTGTCTAATTGTGAATCGGCCAGACTCCGTCAGGGCAGAGCGAGCAGCAGGTGGCAGCTTGTCTTGGCGGCGATGTCGTGTCACATGCCACTCCCTATCACAGAATGCTGCGGAAGTGAAGTTTTTTGTCGCCATCTTGCTACACCCCACACTCCTGCACAGTAAAGATAGAGTGAGAAGGGGGCAAGCGGACATCTTGTTACACTCACAGGAGTTTTAGATTTGAGACTTATTTTCAATACAAAACAGAGCTTATATGCTTAAAAACAGTATTTGGAAATCCGACGGACTGTTTACATGTTAACAGTCCGCCACACAGGTGTAACCTGTGTGGCGACTCTTCCCCCCCCCCCCCCGGCTGGAGGACAGAGAAGATTTCATCCACTCTCAGTTACTTCCACTGTTCAGTTCTACGTAGTTTACTGTTCTAAGAATGTGCCCCCAGTCCTGACTGGGTGATTGACTCTCCTCGCAGGGAAAACGTTAATTATAACTTTTAAAAAAAAATCAGTGTTTTTCTTTTATTACAACTCTTTTTTTTTTGATTATTCTTTTCCTATTTGGCATAGTAGGAGGCAACAAGAAAAATTGGGCCATTGGGACTTTAAATGGGGCATGGACGGGTTTGTAAAGTTATTGAGGATATCAACAGTAAAGAATCTATCACAGTCCCATCAGGGAGATCTCTGTGGTCAAAAGAAATTGCTTGGTGATCAATCCAAAAAAGAAATTGAAGGATCAGAGCTCTCTGTCTTGGGCCTCCTAGGCGCCCTGTTGGTGCACTGCCTCCCAGAGACTTTTAGTCATGCACTGTTCGGGTTACAAAGCGCGCCCGTTTTTTTTTTTTTAGGGTTGCGTGGGGTGGGGGGAGGGTTTTTAATTTTTTTTCTTCTGTTTTTGGTACAGCCTTGGTTTCTTAGGCACTGGATGTGATTACATGACTTGCTCATTCCTGATATTTGTGTTGAGTGTGGTGTGGCTGCTAGATGGAGTGCTTCCTTGTTGTCTGTGTGTGGGGCTAGGCGGGGGTCCAGCTGGCGATGGAGCAATGCCTATTCTTCCCTTGTCATCATGGCCCCCCTAAGAGTGCTATCTTGGAATGTGCGGGGGTTGAACTCTAAATTTAAGAGATCCCTGGTGTTTTCCTATTTGAGGAGATACCACCCGCACATTTGTATACTCCAAGAAACCCACCTCACGGGCTCCAGAGTCCTCTCACTCAAAAAACCCTGGGTGGGATCCTACTTCCACTCCACCCATTCCTCTCACTCCCGAGGGGTTAGTGTTCTAATCCATAAGGCGCTCCCTTTCGTTCTGTTGGACCTCCGCCTGGATCCGGGCAGACAGTATGTTATTATCCATTCTCTATGTGATAGGCTTAAAGTGGTGATCGTGGGTTTGTACCTACCCCCCTCGTCAGGTATGTCGGTGTTGCGCAAGTCGCAGGCTGCTGTTGTGGACTATCCCTCCTCTAATATAATCTGGGCAGGTGACTTTAATATGGCCCCTAAGGCTACAATGGACAGACTGACCCCTGGCCTCTCGGCTGACTCTGCGTTATCTCGCTGGGCGGATGTGTATGGCCTGACAGACGTGTGGCGTTGGAAGTACCTGACTGACAGACAGTTTACATGTCACACACGCAACATTGTCCCGCATAGACCTGATCTACACCACTGACCCCCTCCTGTCCAGGGTGCTGGCGGTGTCTCATTTGCCGCGGGGCATATCAGACCATGCACCGGTTCTGTTAGATCTCTCCACGGACTCGGCCGCTGTGCTGGGGCTGTGGAGACACTCCAGATACTGGATCACGGATGAGAAGATAGAGCCGTTAATGATCTCAGAGCTTGGGGATTACTGGACCCGCAATGATCGTTCGGCTCCCCCTGAGGTGGTCTGGGACACCTTTAGGCTTATGCCAGAGGTAGTTATCTATTCAATATATCCAAGGTTAGGAAGGAGTCCAGGTTAGAACTGTCAGAGGCAGAGAGGCGAGCCGTGAGACTTGAGAATAAATATGCGTAGTCCCCTGATCAGAGCTCACACGCTGACATGCTTACTGCCTACAGGGAGTTGGCACTCATCCGTGCTGCCTCATGCCGCCGATTCCTTATTTGCTCAGACCCAGCGGATTTTCGGGCAGGGTGAACGATCAGGTAGACTGTTGGCTTGGCTGGCGACTGAGCGATCGGGAAGCTCGTGTATAGCGAACATAAGGGGTGAGGATGGAGCCTTGATTTCGGATCCCATATTGATAAATGCTAGATTTGAGCGATACTATCAGAAACTCTACACGTCCAGGACATCATATACTCTGGGTGAGTTAGACGCATTCTTGCACACCCTGGTTTTCCCTTCCCTGACCCCCATGGCTAGCCGAACTCTTGAGGCCCCCATCACGCTGAAAGAGGTCCAGGGGGCTATTAAGTCTTTACAGGCAGGCAAGAATCCTGGTCCCGATGGACTCCCTACGGAGTTCTACAAGACCAACATAGAGGTGGTGGGCCCCCATTTTCACTCCACACTCACCGCAGCATTGGAACGACGGAGGCTTCCGACTTCCATGTTGGAGGCGGTGATTGTTGTAATACCTAAACCTGGGAAAGACCCGGAGCTGTGTTCGTCTTATCGGCCTATATCTTTACTCAATGTAGATGCAAAAATTCTGACTAAGATCCTGGCCAATCGGTTGAACACAGTGATCCTTTCATTGATCCATGGTGACCAGTAGACTCAGTAGAGTGGGACTTCCTGTGGCGAGTGTTGACTAAATTCGGGTTTGACCCTCGGTTCATTGACTGGATCAAGTTGCATTATGGGTCACCGGTGGCCAGGGTACACACTGGTGGTAACATTTCCCCCATTTCATTTGCGCAGGGGGACGCGACAGGGTTGCCCGCTGTCTCTGGGCCTCTTCGCCCTGGCCATCGAGCCCATGGCCATTATGCTCCGCTCGAGGCCAGATGTAAGGGGCCTGGAGGTGGGTCCGTTGATTGAACGGGTGTCGTTGTACGCAGATGACACCCTTTTGTATCTCGGCCATGACTCCCAGTCCCTGGTGATGGCCCTTGAGCTCATTGATAATTTCGGTAGGTTCTCTGGAGTTTGAATCAACTGGGGTAAGTCTAGTCTGTTTCGCTTATCTAACCCTCCACCCTCTTCAGTGGATTTGACGCTCTCTAAATTTCGATATCTTGGGATTGATATTAGCAACAATTTAGAACATTATCTGGCTGATAACCTTTACCCGGTACTACAAGCCCTGACTGTAAAGTGTCAGGCTTGGAAAGCTCTCCCCCTGACGCCTGTCGGACGGGTGAATTTGCTGAAGATGGTGTTTCTTCCTAAATTGCTATATATATTTCGGAATACCCAGGTCCCTATCCCTGCTTCCTTTTTCCGCAAGCTAGATGGTGTAGTCTCCTCATTTATCTGGGGTGGGAGGGCTCCCAGAATAGCGCAACACAAGCTTTAACTTCCTTTATCTTTGGGGGGGGCTGGCTCTACCCTCTTTTAAGCAATATTACTGGGCAGCAGTCTTGGTCAAAGTACGCTGGTGGTTTCAGCAGAATAGGTCCAACCCTGCAGTAAACCTTGAAGCTGCTGTTCTGGGTTCCTATTCAGCTCTTACCAATCTAGTTTATAGAGGACCCGGGGCTGCTCCACAGGCAACCCTCACAATGCGTACTACGCTACAGGTATGGGAGAAGGTTGCTGGGGTTGTTGCAGTCCCTGACTCCATCTCGCCTCATACCCCATTGTGGGGAAACCCGAGGCTTTCGCACTTCAGATCTGTCCTGGACCCCAGTGTCTGGGCCAGGTTTGGAATAGTGAAGGTACAACACATTATGCCAGCTGGGACACTGCTCCCTTTCCCGGAACTGCGGGCAACGTTTCGGCTCCCCTCATGGATGCTGTTTCAGTACCTACAGTTGAAACATGCGGCACAGGCGCAAATCCCCAGGGTAATTTCCGTCGAGCCACATAGGATAGAGAGGTTCCTTCGTTCACGTGGGACAGACGGATTGGTATCCTCCATTTACCTCCGCCTTACATGTGAAGAATCAGGAGGGGAGTCTCCCCTTCTTCGGGTTTGGAAGACGGACATTCCTGACCTCTCGGGGGAAGACTGGGAGGGGGTCCTGTCCCATTACATACCGACAGTAATATCTGCTAGAGACAGATTCATTCAACTTAAGTTTATTCATAGGGCCTACTAAACCCCTCAGCGGCTTGCCAGGATTTTCCGCACTCAATCAGACCTGTGCCCAAAGTGCCGGGGAGCTGTGGGTTCATTCTATCATGTCGTTTGGGACTGCCCGGTCATTTAGGGTTACTGGAATGGAGTGGTGGTGGAAATTAATGCCGCTACTGGACTTCAGGTACCACTAGACCCTAAAATTCTCCTTCTAGGTTTTACAGACTGCGTGACTCAATCCACACATGCTGGACTGCTACTGCCAGGAAGGCGCTGTTGCACCAGTGGAAGCTGGCGGCTCCCCCTACAGTGGCCCAGTGGCTTGCGTTTGTTGACTCCGTCTTGCCTCTCTACAAACTGACGTATATGGGCCGTAAGTGCCCTCAGAAGTTTGATAGGATCTGGAAGTCATGGGTGACGGCTAGGGAGACCCCTGTTTATTGACATTGTTTAAGATAGCTCTGGACTCTGCGATGACCCTCGTGACTAGGTAACGACTCTATGGTACTTTCTGACAAAATTTGTTCTGCCCACCATCTCCCAAGTGTTTACCGTATTGCCCACTCAGGCTGTGCTCTTCTATTGACGGGATGTGGCCAGTTGCCTGCCTAAACACCACAAAGGACCGCAGGAGCCCAAGGCCCCTTCTGAGCCCTCGCAGCCTCTCACATCCCCCCCCCCAGTCAGGATTGGTGCTTCTTGCCCTGACGCCTGACACATGGGTAGGTAGGGTTTATCATGTCCGGCTGCACATCCTAAACCCTGACAGGATTTGATATTTGTGTACCAACCATTGTTTATCTTCGCAATTTTCCTTATGCAAGGCTCTTTTTTGTACTGAACCTTTGCTGTACCACGGTTTTGTTGATTTAACCTTTGTACCGCTTTTTTTTTTTCTTTAAGCTATTTATTTGTAACCTTTTTTTCCCCCCTTTTTTTTATTAATAAAAACGTTTCTGTTAAAAATAATAAAAAAATGTTGAAAGCAGCAGCAAACCTGATGACCTTACATGGCTGCTAATGTGACAAAACAGCTCTGATTTTCACATTTAACATCTAAACACTGTATTTAAGCACATAAGCTCAGTTTTGTGTTGAAAATAAGTGTGAAATCTAAAACTGCGATGGGTGTAACAAGATGTCCGCTTGCCCCCTTCTCACTCTATCATTACTGTGCAGGAGTGTGGGGTGTAGCAAGATGGCGGCGAAGGAACGTGACTTCCGGAGCATTCTGTGATGGGGAGCAGAATGTGACAACACAGCGGCACAGGCTCTCTGATGAAAAGAGACCACGCACTTCCTGTCTGCTCCATCTGCGCTGTGGCCAATAGTGAGCTGCGCGGCGGCGATCGCCGCTATGGTCCAGGGTACAGAGTTACGGTAGCTTCGGGGGGCCTTATTATCGAGATGCCTTATGTTCAGGGGAGTCCCTGATATTGGGGAGATCTTATTTTTGGGGGATGCCTTATATTTCAGCGAGAGGCAAAACTGTAAGTAGGTCTCATTTTTGGGGGATGTCTTACTTTCGGGGAAACACGGTAGTCAATATATGATATATATACACAATATATACTAATCGGAAATACATGACATATATAACAATATATAATAATAGTAAATGTTACTTTAATAGCTAGGACAAGAACAATGCTGAATAACTCCAAAGAACATCTGAAACATTACCAACACGCCTATAAATATTTTTCTGTTATAGTGCTTGTGCCAATAACAGTGCACACACATTACAGCGGTGATATATGCACTCTCTGTTTTGTTTCAGGATGACAGCTGCTCTACACATAACACATAACTTGCAGAGACAGCATCTTTGACAATGCAGTCTAAGCATATTTGTGCCAAGTCTACTGTTCTATGTGGCAATGGGCTGACACAAAAGAAGAAATCTGTCTGCCTATAGCTTGGTTTCTCACATGCACCATACCTTAACAGCCTATGTTCAGCTACTCTTAAAGTCCACCATACGGGCAATCCTTCAGGGCACCTTTTTGCCAATACATCATCTCCAGTATAGCACCAACCACCCCTGAATAGGCCGATATTAAAGTTTTTCTCACAAAGTCCAGTACATTATGTCACCAGTTAAGCAAAGCGGTATTTTACAAGCCTAGAAGACCCTCATGACAGTAATGTAAGGGTGGACCTCACCATTCCCCTATGTGGCACTTGTTAAGCAACACTTGAAGTGTAATACCTTACCAATATACAAGATGTAGAAGTGGAAAAGAGGTTTCAGTCAGCACTGATGACAACATGTCTTACTCCACAGTCAATAGAAAGGCTAAGGCCGGTATTACAGTTCAAAATGTTAATGGGCCTACATGTGGTCTTGCATTGTAATGTAATGCAGACTCCAGATGAAATATTGCAACTATGACCTAGTCTACCAGTCCACCAAAAATAATACTAGACAGAAATAATTGCCAGTTTTAAGATCACTGGTGGATAAATACACAGATGTTACTGAACTATCTCCTTCAGCCTTCCATTTTAGGGATTGTTTTGAAAAAGGCAGAGTATGGTTTTAGCATGGCAATACTGCTGGTTTAAAAAAGTAAACTTGAAAAGCTTGCACTTTTAATATAAATCATTTAAAAAATGTTAATAAAAAAAAGAAGAATAGGTAAAGCTAGGGTAAAGGAAGCTATTTAGGGATTTTTTTTTTACCTTTCAACCCCTTTTAATTGGTTCTGTGGAGGGAAGCACTTTGTGATTAGCTGGCATCTTTTCACCTGAGGAAAGACTGACGTGGACATGGAGCTTGATTATCACATGCAGTAAAGGATTAACATCACTTGAGTTGTTGTTTCGGACACTTTGTTTCATTTTTTAACATAAGGGACTTTTTCTGGCAACTGTGGATCTATATACGTTGTCTGTGCTATGTTGCACATTGGGGGTTATTTACGAAAGGAAAATCCACTTTGCACTACAAGTGCAAACTACAAGCGCAAAGTGCACTTGAAATTGCACTGGAAGTGCACTTGGACGTGCAGTCGCTGTAAAATCTGAGGGCTAGATCTGAATTCGGGGGCAGCGCTGCTGATTTTATTATCCAATCATGAGCAGGCTAAAATGCTGTTTTTTTTCTTTTCCTTGCATGTCCTCCTTGGATCTACAGCGACTGCACTTCCAAGTGCACTTTTAGTGCAATTTCAAATGCAGTTTGCACTTGTAGTGCAAAGTGGAGTTTCCTTTAGTAAATAACCCCCAATATCTCTTAGGCCCGCTCATATATCACATTATGGGAAACAATGTTCCTGCTTGCAACTTTGAAAGCAAGAATTACACGGATTACTACATGTTGAAGATTCACTGCAGTCGGCTGCCCAATGCAAGTCTGTTGCACAAAAGCAGCTCCTGCTCTTTTTTGGTTAAAAACTGTAGCACAATTTTTAACCACTAGAGGTCCGCGCTATTGACAGAATACGTCAACAGCGCGGACCTGAGGCGCCGGGGTCACGTCTTTGGACGTGATGTATTTGTAATTCCCCGCGCGCGCCACTGGGAAAAACAGTCCCGTCGCATCACCGAGGATTCGATGCGTGTACCCGGCGGCCGCGATGTCCGTCAGGTACACGCGATCGGCGGTGACAGAGCAGGGACATGGAGCTCTGTGTGTAAACGTCCTGACGTCCTGTCAGGGAAAGTGGAGACCGATCTGTGTCCCTTGTACATAGGGACACAGCATCGGTCACCTCCCCCAGTCACCCCCCTCCCCCCACACAGTTAGAACACACCCAGGCAATACATTTAACCCCTTCCTCACCCCCTAGTGTTAACCCCTTCAATGCCAGTCACATTTATACAGTAATTAGTGCATATTTATAGCACTGGTCGCTGTATAAATGTGAATGGCGCCAAAAATGTGTCAAAAGTGTCCGATGTGTCCGCCGCAATATCACAGTCCCAATAAAAATCGCAGATCGCCGCCATTAATAGTAAAACAAAATATATAAAAAAGAAATCATAATTCTGTCCCCTATTTTGTAGGCGCTATAACTTTTGCGCAAAGCAGTCACGTATTGTGATTTTTTTTTTTTTTAACAAAAATACGTAGAAGAATACGTATCGCTCTAAACTGAGAATTTTTTTTTTTTTTTTTAATTGGGATATTTATTATAGCAACAAGTAAAAAATATATATATATTTTTAAATTGTCGCTCTTTTTTTGTTTATAACACAAAAAATAAAAACCGCACGGGCGATCAAATACTACCAAAAGAAAGCTCTATTTGTGGGGAAAAAAAGGACGCCAATTTTGTTTGGGAGCCACGTCGCACGACCACGCAATTGTCAGTTAAAACGTCGCAGTGCCGGAAGCTGAAATTTCTCCTGGGCACGAAGGGGGTTTATGTGCCCAGTAAGCAAGTGGTTAAATGGTTACTGCATGATTCTGCTGCGCAACAGTCGCAGCAGAATCACACCTCATTTGGGTTGCCAGTAAGAATACAGGCACCCAAACACATTGCACATTTTTCTTTGATTTGGATTCGTAGACAGAATCACTAATGCCTAATGTAAATGGAGCCTTGGTGCACCGTTTGTTTTATGATATGATAGCATTGTAATTTTATTATTGCACTTAGTATGTATTTGAGGTTGTAATGCTGTATTTTTACACAGACTTTTTTTATTTTATAATATAGCTGCTAAGTTATTGTTTTTTTTATTTTATTTAAGACAAACTAATGCTCAGAGTAAAGTTTAAGTTCACCTTTACAGAAAATCTATAAGGTGAACTTACACTAGACACTCTCCCCATCCCCCCGCCGATCCTGCTAACCTGGAGTCCAGCAATCCCCTGCACTGACAGATCGTATCACCACTGTATTAATATGGGAATTTGATATTACCACAGCTTTCTCTTCTCTTCGCCAGCAGTGACAAGATTGACTATGTGGGTTCTGATTGGTCGGTGCCACCTATTTGATGGCATCGACCAATTCGAATGCTCCTAAATGTACCACCTGATAAAGTAAGTTTTGGAGGGGATTTCTAAGCCCCGGACCGGTGAGGCGGCGCTTTGGCATTCCTTTCGCCAGCAGTCTCTCTCCTGGAGCAACCAGATTGGCGTTGTAGAGGTTCCCACTCTCTACAGAGGTATGGAAGTTCAGTAGTTAAAGGGGTTGTAAAGGTTTGTCTATTATTTCCTAAATAGGTTCCTTTAAGTTTAAGCTAGTGCATTGTTGGTTCACTTACCTTTTCCTTAGATTTCCCTTCTAAATGTTTTTTTTCTTTGTTTGAATTTCTCACCTCCCGTTTCTCCTCAGTAAACTTTCCACCATCATCCGAGCGGTGGAAAGTCATTTAGAACAGCTTACTGAGGAGGAACAGGAAGTGAGAAATTCAGACTAAGAAAACAAAGAAAAAAACATTTAGGGCCAGATTCTCATATATTTTCGGCGGCGTAGCGTAAGACATTTACACTACGCCGCCGCTGCGTACTAGAGCAAGTGCTTTATTCTCAAAGCACTTGCTCCGTAGTTTTCGCTGGCGTCTCGTAAATCGCCAAGCGTAAACCCGCGCAATTCAAATGGGGCGGCTTGTATTTAAATTAAGCGCGCCCCCGCGTCGAACGAACTGCGCATGCGCCGGCCGGGGAAAAAGCCCAGTGCGCATGCTCCAGCTCACGTCGGGAAGCGTCGTTGAAACCGACGTCAAAACGATGTGAGCGTCATTTACGCAAGTCCCTATTCGCGAACGAGTTAGTAAAACGACGTAAGCGACGGAAAAAGCCGACGCTGACCCGACGCCATACTTAACATGGCGTCCGACGGCACCCGACGGCATCCGACGGAACTTCGTAAGGTTACTCCACATAGAAGCTGGGGTAACCTTACGAGTCCGTAAACGACGTACGCGACGACGGGGCGGCGTAAAAGCGTTCGGGAATCGCCGTACTAGCCTCATTTGCATATGCAAATGAAAAAACAACGTGAAGGCCACCTAGTGGCCGGAGTTGTCATTACACCTACGATCCGAAAGTGTAATGCTTTTACACTTGTCGGATGTAGAAGCGTATCTATGCAAAAGTGATGCTAAGCATCACTCGCATAGATACGAGGACAAAAAAAAGGCGATACGACGGGGTATCTGAGATACTCTGTCGTAACGCCTCTGAGAATCTGGCCCTTAAAAGGGAAATTTAGGGAAAAGGTAAGTGAACCAACAATGCACTCGATTAAAGGAACCTATTTAGAAAATAAAAAACAAACCTTTACAACACCTTTTAATGCAATGCATAAATCTATCCATTGGTCATAGAGGGGGATGGCTGGAGAGAGGGGGCGGATTCAATGCGCCCTTATGGACGCACCACCACTGTTCCCTGGACCCTTAAGCAGTGCCTGGGTGCCCAAACGGTCAGTCCATCCCTGGATATCTGTACACTGAGTACTATTGCCTTTATATAACACTGACATCTGTACATGGAGTGGCACTCCATATACAGATGTCAGTGTTATACATAGTAAATATTAGTCACTAAGTGCTATTCACAATATATATAACACTGATCTCTGTACACAGAATGCTAGCACCTCTGACACTGATATCTGTCATATCTGTACACCAAGTGACACTCCGTGTACAGATATCAGTGTGCACTCTCAGTGTATCTATGCGTAAGTGATTCTAGGAATCACACGCATAGATACCCAGTAAAAAAAACAGAGATACGACGGTGTTTCCTGCGATACACCGTCGTATCTCTTTTGAGAATCTGGCCCAAAATCTATCTATCTATCTATCTATCTATCTATCTATCTATCTATCTATCTATCTATCTATCTATCTATCTATCTATCTATCTATCTATCTATCTATCTATCTATCTATCTCTGTATCTATCTATCTCTGTATCTATCTATCTCTGTATCTATCTATCTATCTATCTATCTATCTATCTATCTCTCTATCTATCTATCTTGTATAACAACCGTTTTGGGCATTCCTGCTCTTAATCAGGTGCAGGTGTAACAAACCATTAATTGAAGTTCATTACGCCACGTCAAACCTATTCATCCACTTTGGGCTCTCATGTATACAATCAATCAATGGCTACCATGGCTTACATTTAAATAAAGTACATTTCACACACCTCTCCATCCCCCGTTCCAGCAGCCTGGTTTTTAGAGCTCTGTCCCCAGCCTACAATGCCGCCCTATCAGCGGCAGTGAGAAGAGGAGGGGAGAGAGCCGGGACACAGAGCAGTCGGCTGGAGTACTGCATGTTAGGTCAGGGCTTGCCGTGATTTCCCCTCCCCCTTCCTGGACTGTCGGGGATCTGTGGTGAGAGGACAGGCAGCAGCACCAGTCTCCATTGAGGTGAGACCACCGCCGCCGCTGTCTCAGATTATAGATAGTGGGAGAACAGGCATTGTATTGTGTATGGAGGGAAACAGGTGTGCGGGGGTACAGAGGGGAACTAATGTGTGTGTGTGGGGGGGGGGAGAGGTGAAGTAATGTGTGTGTGTGTGTGTGTGTGTCGGGGGGGTGGGTCAGAGTGTAAGTGATTAGTGTGTGTGTGGGGGGGCGGGTCAGAGTGTAAGTAATTAGTGTGTGTGGGGGGGGGTCAGAGTGTAAGTAATGTGTGTGTGTGGGGGGGGAGCAGAGGTGAAGTAATGTGTGTGTGTGTGTGTGTGGGGGGGGGGTCAGAGGTTAAATAATGTGTGTGTGTGTGTAGGGGGGCAGAGGTGAATTAATGTGTGTGTGTGTGGGGGGGGAGCAGAGGTTAAGTAATGTGTGTGTGTGTGTGTGTAGGGGGGGGGGGGGTTAGAGTGTAAGTAATGTGTGTGTGTGTGTGTGCGGGGGGGGGGGTTGTCAGAGGGTAAGTAATGTGTGTGGGGGGGACAGAGGTGAAGTAATGTGTGTGTGTGTGGGGGGCAGAGTGGAAGTAATGTGTGTGTGTGTGGGGGGGGGGGGGTGTGTAACAGAGGGGAACTAATGTGTGCAAAAAAATAATAAATACAGATATCTTTGCAGGTAAAAATATGTGTCTGTAATAAGGGGGGCTGTGTAATACACCGTGGGTCTGCACCGAGTGGGGTGTCTATACTGTGGGGGTCTGCACCGAGTGGGGTGTCTATACTGTGGGGGTCTGCACCGAGTGGGGTGTCTATACTGTGGGGGTCTGCACCGAGTGGGGTGTCTATACTGTGGGGGTCTGCACCGAATGGGGTGTCTATACTGTGGGGGTCTGCACCGAGTGGGGTGTCTATACTGTGGGGGTCTGCACCGAGTGGGGTGTCTATACTGAAGGGGGGGGGGTCTGTACTAAAGGGGGGTGTCTATACTGCAGGGGTCTGCTCTAAGGGGGGATTCTATACTGATGGGTATCTGCACCTAGGGGAGGGTGTTTGCACTAAGAGGGGGGATTCTACACTGATGGGGGTGTCTGTACTGATGAGGGGGGTCTGTACTGAGGGAGGGGGTCTGTACTGAAGCAGGGGGATCTGTTCTTAGTGAGGGGGATCTATACTGCGAGAGTGGGGTCTGTAGTTAGTGGAGAGGGGTCTGTACTAAAGGGGGAGGGACACCATTTTTTTTCCGCACCAGGTGACACCAATCCTAGTGACACCACTGATTGACTTTAAGTCAATAAAGTGACAGAGATGAGCAATCTATGCCAACCTCCACTACTGTGCCTCTTACTGATCCCATCCCCCCCACCACTGATCTCATCCCTATCCCCCCATTACTTCTACAACAGAGGTGATGGGGGGGGGGTAGGGATGAGATCAGTGGTGGGGGGGTGGGATCAGTAAGCGGCACAGGTGGTGGTAGGAGAGGATGGCACCACCACTGCCACCTCCCCTCAAGTACAACCGCTGTCAGCCCCCCCCCCCTCAACACCAGCACTTCCACTGATCCCATCCCTCCTCCCCATCAGCACTGTTACTGATCCCATTCCCCAGGTCAGATTTAATTAATCCTATGATTGCTTCATAGGATCAGCAACCAATGTATTGCTTAATTTACGTGAAATCCCTGGTGATATGACCACTCCCTCTGTTTTCCTATTAAAAACATACCACTAGGCAGGAGTGTACAGCATGGTCAGTACTCTAGTTAGGCTGGTAACTGCGTGTGCTCTCCTCCAATGATCAATATTGTCCTGACACATCCCCCCTGCACAGCCATACACTGGGAAGCTCAATGTGCTTTTGCTTCTCCTTTCCCCAGATTGTATGCATTTTTTTTTTTTAAATATATATATCTATATACAAGTGTAAAAAAATAATGTATCAAAATCGTGCTTTTCGGGGGGGGGGGGGGCCTTTCACGATTTCTTGCACCGGGGCCCTGAAGTTTCTAGTTACGCCTCTGAGCACACCCCTGTGTTCATGTACAGCCACTGTACCTCTGTCAGTTTTTTAAGCTCTGTAGACTCTTTTTTGTAGCTCCCTACTTGCCCTGGCCCACAGGCTTAGGGCCTGTGTCTGTGCTCTCACAGACATCATCTGTCTGGTGCAGACATGTACACCTCTGGCTACTTCCTTACAACCACACAGACTCCAAGAAAGGGTGGAAACCTGAAATACTGTCAGATCTCCATTATAAGAACGTGTTGATGTTAGAATTAGTGTGACCTTTTTATGTATAAATTGTGTGGTTATTAGCAACAACTTGTTTTTGTATACATTCACCTACATTAAAGCGGATCTCCACCCTGAAATTGACTTGACTTTAATATTACTAGCTGTGCAAAACAATACCTAATCGGCGATTATTAAAAAATTTAGTGTTATAATACCTTTTATAGACACAGGCTTCCGGTCTGCAGGGTTTTTCTCGGGTTATTTGTTCCTTCCTGTCCCTCGCTGTGTACGCTGGGAGCTCCCTAATCTCACTCTGAGAGCCGAGACATCGCGCGACTTCGTTACACCGCCGCCGGTCAACATTAAAACACTGCGCGTGCGCGAGAACGTGCGGTGGATGCTGGGACAGCATCCACCCCAAAGAGGAAGTGCCGGCGTGTATGATTAGAACGCCCACAGCTAAGATGGTGGACGGATAGAAAAGAAAATATAACTATTTATTTGGCACAGAATTTCAGCGGAGCGGCGGAGGGACACCGGAAACGTGAGTACAGCACAGCAGTGCTATTAGAGATTTAAAGAGCCCTTAAAGAAAAGATTTAATTGGCGTGGGAGATCCGCTTTAAATTATATAACCACTAGAAGTCTCTACTGACAATATTCATTGTTTATAAATAATACTATAAAACTTGTAAATGGTTTATGTGGATCAGCATATGGAGTGTAGCACCCTATGGTGTACAGTGTAGGAATATATATGTGGGCTCCTCTGTAGGCAGAGGAGCCGGGGTCAATTTGTTTAGCGTTAGCTGGCAAAGCTCCAAGGGCTGAGTCTCTGCTATCTCTCCATAGCTTATAGAACAGATGGAGGGTACTAGAACATAGATGGCAGAGGAGCAGAGATTGGGCCTGAATATTAATGGAATATCCTCCAATCCCTGGGTGGGAATGGCCCAGAAGGTGGAGAGATAGGCCATAAATATTCTGGAGCCTGGCCATGTGGGAGCAGAGTCCCAGGTCCAGTTGCCTGGAGGAGAAGCAGCAAGGTGCAATACCCTGCTTGCTCACTATAAAGGGATACCTTTGTGCCAATTCAAGACTGTAAAGCCAGCCTACACCCCTTCTTTGGGGATCTAAGGAACAGCCAGGTGCAGTAGTAGTCTGCATTCAGTTTTTGGAACTTTTCTGCTTACAGTTGAGCTGATCCTTTTGGGAGGATAGCACAGTGATTTTCAGTAGCCTTAAGTCCCCAGTTTGCATTTAAGTTACAGTTATGGACATCTGATACTTTCCTTTCCCTATCCAAGTTTATACAATTCCCGTGCGTCTCCTCCGACCGTGCGTCTCCTCAGGCCAAAAAAATTTCCTCCCTCCTCCTTCCTCCTCTCCCTAGACCAATAGGATCGCTTTTCCCTTCGGTCAATCAGGAAACATGTCTCAGGACTCACTTCTTGATTTGCCGGGAGGAGAATCAGTGTGACAATAGCAAATATTCATTGTCACACAACTGGTGGGCTCAGGGCGCCCCAAGCCCACTCTTTTTGAAGCCTATTAGAGCTTTAGGCTCTAATCACCTGCTTAAAAAATGATTGGAATCCATGCATCCTATGAGCCATATGTAAATTAGTAGGCCGGACACATGGATGGGGGGGCTGCACCCGCGCGCCCCTAATGGACGGGTCGCCACTGGTCCACACCCCTTGTTTTCCTCCCATCCTTCAAAGAATACCTGCAGAAAGAAAAAAGCAATATACATACCCGTTTTGTTTTCTGGTGGTGCTGTTTGTCTTTACCGATGGGAGGAAAGGTGTGTTGCCACTCCCTTCGATATTCTCACGTAAGTTCAAGGGAGGCGTTGATGGGGAGCCTTGATGCCTTGATCTCATCAAAATTTAGTTAAATGTTGATGGGTGTCATCTAACACTGGTACTGCATCCCTAGGTCATTAAGTCTGCTGTGTAAAGTGCTAGATACTGGGTATGTCAGAGCTGGTTGTTTTATTTGCAGGAGCTCCTGGGGGATCTTTTTTTTACTGAATTTGCCCCAAGCTGGAATTGGGCTTAAAACCTGTGGATCAGTACACTTATCAGTAATGTTAAGAAACTGGGACATAAATAAAATTGCACAGAAGCTGTTTAAATGCAAACACGATAACTGTTAGGTTTTACCAGTAATTGTGCATTTGTTTCTTAGTGCTTTTAAATAAACGGCAATATTTTCAGAATGTGCATAAAATATTTAAACAAGTAATTGTATGTGCATAAAATATTTAAACAAATAATTGTTGCATTATCGTGTCTTGAAGTGCTTTCTGTTCACTGCTTTTAGTGGCATTGCATTGAGAACCTGAATCTAATTTACATACTCTGGGGTAAAGACAATTGAAATAACCTAGAGCATTTTCCCACAGCAACCAATAATGTTTAAAATTAAGCAATCTGATTTTGAAGTGGTCCTAAAGCGATTTTTTTAATTTTTTTACCTTAACCATTTAATCACCGGGCCTATTCTGGCACGTTTCTCCTTCATGTAAAAATCACAATTTTTTTGCAAATTTTTTTATCAGAACCCCCAAACATTAGATATTTTTTTTTAGCAGACACCCTAGGGAATACAATGGCGGTCATTGCAACTTTTTTTCTTGCACGGTATTTGCGCAATAATTTTTTTAAACGCCTTTTTTTAGGGAAAAAAATGTTTAATGAATTAAAAAATATCAAAACAGTAAAGTTAGCCCAATTTTTTTGTATAATGTGAAAGATGATGTTACGCCGAGTAAATAGACACCTAACATGTCACGCTTTTAAATTGCGCACACTCATGGAATGGCGCCAAACTTCGGGAAATAAAAATCTCCATAGGCTACGCTTTATTTTTTTTTACAGGTTACTATTTTTGAGTTACAGAGAAGATCTAGTGCTAGAATTGTTGCTGACACTCTAATGCATGCGATGATACCTCACATGTGGGGTTTGAACGGTGCGGACATATGTGGGCGGGGCTTGCATGCGTGTTTGCTTCTGCACACGAGCGACCAGGACAGGGGTGTTTTAAAAAAAATATATATATATTTTTTTACTTCTTTTTTTTATTTTTACACTTTTTTTCACATTTTTTGATCACTTTTATTCCTATTACAGGGAATGTAAACATCCCTTGTAATAGGAATAGTGTGCGACAGGTCCTCTTTATGGAGAGATGTGGGGTCAATAAGACCCAGCATCTCTCCTCCAGGCTGGAAAGCATTAGATCGTAAAAAAAAATCACTGATCGAATGCATTCAGCCACGATTGCGGCTGTGTTTACAATCCGGGTTATGGGCGTGACGTCATAACGTCGCACCCGGTCCTCCGACGGTCATAGAGATGACTGTGACCGTCTGGTCACCAGTCATCTCTATGGTTCTGCAGGAAACGCCGACCGATTCCCTCTCCGGGCCCCCGATGGCACGGGAGAGCCCGGAGAGGGGGGAGCGGCGCTTTGATCATTCTTATGGTGCACAGAATCGCCGGCTGAAGACGGCGATATCTGAATGATGCCTGTGGCTGCAGGCATCACTCAGATATCCCCGCACAAAGTGGAGGACGTCATATGACGTCCTGCCGTGAGGAAGTGGTTAATGCATTTTTTGCATTAAAGTGGATGGAAGGCTATTCATTTTCACTGAACATTAAAAGAGGATTAATCTGGATTAACTCTGTGTGGCAAGACTGGGCACAGATGATAGGAAATCTTATACTCTACATCAGGGATCTCCAAACTACGGCCCTCCAGATGCTGTGGAACTACACTTCCCATGAGGCCTTGTAAAACTCTGACATTCGTAGACATGACTAGGCATGATGGGAAATGTAGTTCCTGAACACCTGGAGGGCCGTAGTTTGGAGACTCCTGCTCTACATTATGACATTAAAAAATAAAAATTTTTTGGTGGTTTACATCCACTTTAAGCAAAATAAACCTTCAATAGCAGCTCCCCACAGCCTCCCTATAAGACCCTCCATGACCCCACTCTAAATCCAGTGCTGTTTATACATTTTTTGTTTATAGCGCAAAAAATAAAAGCCGCAGAGGTGATCAAATACCACCAAAAGAAAGCTCTATTTGAGGACGTAAATTTTGTATGGGAGCCACGTCACACAAACCGTGCAATTATTAGTTAAAGTGACACAGTGCCGAATTGCAAAAAGTGGCCAGGTCTTTGGCCAGCCAAATGGTCCAGGGCTAAAGTGGTTAAATATCATGCCTGGGGGAGGGGTCTCCTTAGTCTGCCTGTAAAGTAGCGCATCTATCCCAAATTTAATAACAGTACCAGAGCAAAATTACTTTTCTAAAGGAAAAAAATTCCCCCCTGCCAGGATGCATGCTTGGCTAAGGGTCTGGTATGGATTTTGGGGGACCATTTTTTTTGGTAAGGGGTTGCCCTTAAAATTTATACCAGACCTGAAGGGCATGGTATGGATTTTAGGGGTGACCCCATGCCATTTTTTTATATTGGAACAGGGTTCTGGGGGGGGGGGGGGGGGTTCTCACGCTATTTTATTCAATGATTTGTATCTATTTTGCCTGTATCCGGCAATACATTACAGTGGTGAGCAGTTTTAAATTACATTTTTTCCTTTAGAAATTGTATGTTGCTCTTCTCATTCTTTACACTATGTACAGCCGCTATGTAAGCAGCCTTACATAGGGTGGGGCGTTGACTCAGCCCCACACTAGGTGCATGCTTTGGCCAATCAACAGCCTTCAATGCCGTTTTAGCAGGGCATTGACGGTCTCGCAGTGCATTATGGGGCATTACGCAGGCACTTGAATTTCCTGCAAATGCCCCATTATGTTCCAAATCTGGCGAACGGGCAAACCACCCGATTTTGGAGTCAAAATTTCAATGGAGAAGGGAGACAGGGCCGAGCCTGGCTTGGAAATGAGTCTGGACATCTGCCCCATACCAAGTGGCTTTACTATGGTGGTAGACAAGAAAAAAAGCCCAGATTTTTGGCAGGGGACCCCAAAAGAGGAGGTTTGATGCCCATTAACCACTTAAGACCCGGACCAATACGCTGGCAAATGACCCAAGGGGTTTTTGCGATTCGGCACTGCGTCGCTTTAACAGACAATTGCGCGGTCGTGCGACGTGGCTCCCAAACAAAATTTGCGTCCTTTTTTTCCCACAAATAGAGCTTTCTTTTGGTGGTATTTGATCACCTCTGCGGTTTTTATTTTTTGCGCTATAAACAAAAATAGAGCGACAATTTAAAAAAAATGCAATATTTTTTACTTTTTGCTATAATAAATATCCCCCAAAAATATATAAAAAAACATTTTTTTTCCTCAGTTTAGGCCGATACGTATTCTTCTACATATTTTTGGTAAAAAAAATCGCAATAAGCGTTTATCGGTTGGTTTTCGCAAAATTTATAGCGTTTACAAAATAAGGGATAGTTTTATTGCATTTTTATTAATTATTTTTTTTTACTACTAATAGCGGCGATCAGCGATTTTTTTCGTGACTGCGACAATATGGCGGACACTTCGGACAATTTTGACACATTTTTGGGACAATTGTAATTTTCACAGCAAAAAATGCATTTAAATTGCATTGTTTACTGTGGAAATGACAGTTGCAGTTTGGGAGTTAACCACAGGTGGCGCTGTAGGGAATGTGTGCCCTAATGTGTGTGTTTACAACTGTAGGGGGGTGTGGCTGTAGGTGTGACGTCATCGATCGCGTCCCCCTATTACAGGGATGACGCGATCGATGCTCCGGCCACAGAGAAGCACGGGGAAGCCGTGTGTACACACGGCTCTCCCCGTTCTTCCGCTCCAGGGACGGATCGCCGCACTGCAGCGGCGATCGGGTCCGCGAATCCCGCGGTCCCGGTCCTGGAGCTTCGGACCGGGTCGCGGGTGCGCGCCCGCGGGCGCGCGCCCGCGACCCACGGCTGGGTACTAAAACCAACGTATATATACGTTGATGTGCCCAGCCGTGCCATTCTGCCGACGTAAATGTGCAGTAGGCGGTCCTTAAGTGGTTAAATGTTCTTTTTGACTAAAGCAGCACTTCTTGGCTAGGTGAGCATGATGTTGTGCCTCTGCCCAGATTCTGCATGTGCACTGATGTGCATAGCCACTCAAAGGGGGACTAACGTTCTGCTTTAACCTTTAGACAAGCACAGCGCCAAGGAGCATTAACGCTGGGTTGGACAGAGCCTGATAGGGATTCACAGACACTAGTTTCCTATCGGGTATGCTCTATCATGTGCTCTTGACAACAATCAGTGGGGAGATCCATAGTCAATAGCCTGCTTTTGGCTAGAGTATCTGCCTACTGCAGCTTGTGATTCACAAGAAGAGAGTGTGCCTCATGTGGAACTAGTGTCTCAGCTTTTCTATTAGGCTCTTCACACTGTTAGTGTTACTGGTTGCTAGGAGGCTGTTGGTTGTAAAACTGCAGGAGCACTTTATTACACCAATGACAAGTGGGGGGGGGGGGAGATAAAGGCAGCAAATATTCCTCCTGCTACACAACATAGATAGGCTGGCACTCTAATTGTCTATGTATGGCAAGTTATGCCCTGTGCACAAGATCATTTTTCGGCATGAAAAAAAAAACGAAGTTTTTAAAAACGTAATTTAAAATGATCATGTGTGGGCTTCACATCGTTTTTCATCTTCAAAATTCGCTGCATTTTTTCACGTCGTTTTAATTTTTTTTTTTTTTGCGTTGTAAAAAATTATTGTGTGTGGGTTAAAACGATGTTTTACACCCGCGCATGCTCAGAAGCAAGTTATGAGACGGGAACTACCATTCATAATGGAGAAAACACATTCATCACACTGTAACAGACAAAAACTGTTACTAACAAGGAATCAGCTAAAAGCAGCCCAAAGTCGAATAGAACTTCCCCTTTAAAGTGCCGTCGTACGTGTTGTACGTCACTGCGCTTTGTTCATCATTTTTGAAAAACGATGGTGTGTGGGCAACATGGAAAAATTTCGTTTTTTGGACATGCTGAAAAACAAAGGTTTTTTTTTATGCCGAAAAACGATTGTGTGTAAACGGCATTAGAGTTGGTCCTAATTACCTTCAGTTTTGTTATCTATGACATGGAGGTTATTATATCTGAATTTGGCGCAATACTACATATGTTAAATTTGTAAAACTGTGCTAGGAACTACCTGAATTTGCAGCATGTGTTGGTAAAGCTCCTGCAATGGGCAGCAGGGATGTTTTAATCTGGTGCAGGCCATTTTAAAGGACCATAACTCCAGAAAGTGTTGCTAGGACTTATTGATATAACTCAAGTGTTCCGAAGTATTAGAAGACATAACATTCTTTTTGTCTGGCCAATCTTTAGTACGCAGCCCTTTATCTGATATCTGCATTTATATACAAGTTATCTTGATTCCAATTGGCCTGCAGATACACATCATTTTTGTACTGTATTATGTATGTTGGTTTTCCTTTAGTCTGTGATATAGTTTTGTTGGCTGCAATAAATGTACAATTTAAATGTTATGCTGACTCAATCCCAGTTGACACATTTTTTTTCCTTTATTAGGCCCACATACCTGCTTTCCACTCCTTTAGATATCCGTCCTGGATCAAATTTTATTATAGGAATTGATTTATTAGATGATTGCCCACCTTTAGTAAAAGTTGAAGCTGAAATTCAAAAAGATAATATTACTGTACTTGAAGGAGAAGGAGTGTTTCAAAGAGGTAAGTGACCAAATCACACATTGCAAATAATTGAAAAACGTAATAACAGACAAAGAAACTGTTTTGGGTTTTGTTGTTTCATTTGTTTAATGGTAAACAGAAGCTTGGCACCAAAGCTGACCATAGATGGCTAAAATTTTAAATGAAAATTCTTTGGGAAAAGTCTTAGGAAAATTTGTACAAAAATTCTCAGAACAGCCAAATGTCATTTAAAGAGTCTTGTCTGCTTCTAACATTTGAATGTACTTTACCAAACTAAAACAACATACACTGTTAGAAATGTGTTCATCCTGCTCCTTTGAATTTCACTGCATTCAAAAATCAATGTCAATTTGACCCTTCTAATGATTAGAAAAACAAAAAGTTTCTTAGAACTGCTTTTCCTAAGAATTTTAACTCTAAAGTTTTCCAAATTTTACCCATCTATGGCCAGCTTTCCAGAAAACCATGTCTTTCTTCTTGCAATCCTATCGATAAATACCTGTGCATAGAGACAGGTGTAAGCACTATTGTTATCTCTCTTATCACAGCTCTCTAGCAATCCTTAGATAAAAGATGTGAATCTCTGTGCAAAAATCCAGTATACTTAAGCTGGCTAAAGACAGATTGAAATTTGCCTAATTTAGAAGGAACCAGAATAATTTTGATCTGTTTATGGACAGGCTAGTTGTACTGAAGTGAAGTGAATACATCAATCGGTGGCTACAACAGCCATCAGTGATCATTGTATTCTGTAGATGGGAAAGGCTCCACTGGCATAATACGATAGCGCTGTGGGAGGGATTTCCCCATCAACACTGATTATGCTGATGGGGGAATCAAGTAACTTTCTTTCCTTCAACATCAATGCACCTTCCATCCTGTTCTCATTGGCTTGAACTACCATTATTTTCGATTACCCTGCTGCTTTGAAACTCTCCATACTACAGTTGTCTACTACCACCTCTGCCAATCATAGTGAAATACTTTATAAAATGAACAGAAGTGTGCTTATTGGTTCAAAGAGCAAATTGACTTGAAGTTATAGGCAAGAAAAGACAGGAAATATACCACAGAAATCATGCTGAAAAAGCATTCCCTCTTTGTTAGATGTAGATGCAATTAACTGCTGCATCCACTTTGTTTTTTTAAACTTTTTCCCTTTATATTCATTATGTAATTCGGCAAATAACACACTTTCTGTCCCAGGGTGGCTATGCTCACTCCTTCCACTGCATCTAAGGAGGAAGCCAATTTCTGTCACACTAGGATGCTCTAATTTTGAACTCCAAACACATCTTAAAGCCCCGTACACACGGCCGAGGTTCTCGGCAGAAACCAGCGAGAACCTCACTGGGAGCCGCATTCTGCTGAGAACCTCGGCCGTGTGTACGCTCTCGGCAAGCCCTGCCCGTCGGGAAACCCGTCGAGCAAATAGAGAGCAGGTTCTCTATTTGCTCGACGGCCCGTTGGGATGAATGGCTGGTTGCCTTTCCCGACGGGGGGGGGTCGCCGAATCTGACGGCCGGCAGAGAACCTCGACAGGCGGAACGATGTGTTCCGCCTGTCGAGTTCCTCTGCCGTGTGTACGCGGCATTACACTATTCCTATCTAGTATTTGGGCATAAACTGATGGAAACATTTTTTTAGATCTTTTTTGGGTATATTTATTATAGCAAAAAGTGCCGCTCTATTTTTGTTTATACCGCAAAAAATAAAATCCATCAAATACCACCAAAAGATAGCTCTATTTGTGGGAAAAAAAAGGACGGCAATTTTGTTTGGAAGCCTCGTCGCACAACCGCGCAATTGTCAGTTAAAGCGACGCAGTGCCGAATCCAAAAAGGGGCAAGGTCCTTATCCTGCATATTGGTCCCGGTCTTAACCAGTTTAAAGACCCTTACAATCCCAGTGGCTGTTCAATATGTTTTCTTGGGTCTGGGGTCGTGGCTTTTTCTGGCATTCTGGTGATTTAGGTGCACATCAGTCTGTTGGATCCTTAGAAACTACAAACACATTGATGAGAGACTTCTCTATCCATTGGGACAGCAAGAACTATCCTAATGCTGTACTGTCCATTGAGAACCTAAAACAATGAAGTGAGAGTAGTCAGGAATTGGATGTATAAAGCTGTAGTAGGGTTGTGATTCCCTTTTCTTTTGGAACTTATGGGGAAGGGATAATGGGTCCTAAACCTGTGTCTAATCCTCGCACCACTGAACCCTTGGAAGCTAATTCTTAGATGGACATAGAAGTGGTATGCAGGCACCTTTTTTGCACGTTTCTCGAGCATAGGGTAGTCAATTGAAATAATGGGCTGCCCTAAATATGGACTGCAGGAACACATGGAAATGAGCTCAAAAGCATGCGTTTGTTTATGGTGTGAATGGAGCCCTAGTGAATTAGATGATGTCCAAAATTAGATGTTTGACTTATGCCTGGGGTAGATGAGTTAACTGAGTGACTGGGTCCTCTAAAAAATACTATAAACAATTCTTGACCCCACTGAAGGGTATTGAAAAGTACCCCTATTTTGTATAGAAGAATGTAACTATGAATATAAGAGTTTGCCACCTGACTCGCATTGAGCTCCAGATTCCTTACAGAAAATGATGAACCATATTGTTAAGACCAATAAGAAACTATGCATCCTGCTATTCAGATGGCATAGTTATTTTCACCACAGACAGAGTCACTTACTCAAGATACAGGCTGACTTAATGCCATTCATAATGCTTGTCTGACTGTAAATCCCCATAAGTGTGCATTTGGCTTACAGGAATCCTGTTTTCTGAGGTACATCATTGAGAGGGTGGGGGTAGTAAAGCCTCAAATCGCCAAATTTGGTGTCATACAAATTTACCCAGGCGCCAAATGGATGAGAGCTTTCCTTGGGGACAGTTGTTTAACAAAGCTCTCTGCCTAATTTTACCACTGTGTCAGCCCTTCTCACATATCTCACATATCATGGTCCACGTTTACCTGGATCCAAGACAGAGCCTTACAGGACCATAAAAC
Source organism: Rana kukunoris (assembly GCA_029574335.1). Taxonomy (NCBI): domain Eukaryota; kingdom Metazoa; phylum Chordata; class Amphibia; order Anura; family Ranidae; genus Rana; species Rana kukunoris. The sequence goes on from CM056052.1 coordinate 263,755,907, forward strand.
AGTCCTTTGGTAAATGTCCAATACTGATTACCCGCAAATTTAAACAGGAATTTTTAGCAAAAACTAATGCATCAAAGGTGAGTTTGGGAGCAGTTTTGTCACAGGTGGTAAATGAGGAGGAACACCATGTGGCCTTTCTTAGCAGAACGCTGACCCTGGGGAACATGCCATTTTGTATAGAGTGTCTGAACATCAATTGGGCTCTATTACCTGTTAGGGCAGTTTTTTCAACAATTGGTTCGTGGTATTACAGAATATCAAATTTGTATCAAGCCTCGTACACACGCTCGGTTTACTCAGCAAGAAAACTGCTTGCAGAGCTTTCTTGCCGAGTATACCGTGCGTGTGTACGAGGCTTTCAGGTTTCTCGTCAAGAAAACTGCCTAAAATCTCGAAGAGAAAAATAGAGAACCTGCTCTCTATTTTCTCGTCGTGATTCTCTGTAGTGCTTTCCTGCTGAGAAACCTGAGAGGGTGTATACTTACCTGTCGCCGTGGAAACCCACGCATGTTCGAAATGAGAGTGCAGCAAGATGGCGGCGACAACATCGAATATGAAGAGCGCATGCTCGTCGTACCCCCCCTGCCGCTGCCATCCGGTGCTTCTCTGGGCTCTCCCGTGCCATCAGGGGCCCGGAGAGCGAATTGGTTGGTGTTTCCTGCAGAACCATAGAGATGACTGGTGACCAGACGGTCACAGTCATCTCTATGACCATCGGAGGACCGGACGCGACATTATGATGTCACACCTGGTACCCGGGATGTAAACACAGCCGCAATCGCGGCTGAATGCATTAGATCTGTGAATTTTTTTTTCATGATCTAATGCTTTCCAGCCTGGAGGAGAGATGTGGGGTCTTTTTGACCCCACATCTCTCCATAAAGAGGACCTATCACAGTAATTCCTATTACAAGGAATGTTTACATTCCCTGTAATAGGAATAAAAGTGATCAAAAAAAAATGTAAAAAAAAAGGGTAAAAATAAAAAAATGAAGTAAAAATAAAAAATAAAATACATTTTTTTTTAAAACGCCCCTGTCCCGGTCGTGAACACGCATGCAAGTCCCGCCCACATATGTAAACACTGTTCAAACCCCATATGTGAGGTATCATCGCGTGCGTTAGAGCGAGTGCAACAATTCTAGCACTAAACCTCCTCTGTAATTAAAAAATAGTAGCCTGTAAAAAATGTTAAAGCGTCGCCTATGGAGATTTTAAGTACCGAAGTTTGGCGCCATTCCATGAGTGTGCGCAATTTTAAAGCGTGACATGTTAGGTATCTATTTACTCGGTGTAACATCGTCTTTCACATTATACAAAACAATTGGGCCAACTTTACTGTTTGTTTTTTTTTTTAATTCATGAAAAAAAAAATTCCCTAAAAAAAGGCATTTAAAAAATGATTGCGCAAATATCGTGCGAGAAAAAAAGTTACAATGACCGCCATTTTATTTCCTAGGCTGTCTGCTAAAAAAATATATATAATGTTTGGGGGTTCTGATTAATTTTCTAGCAATTTTTTTTTTATTTTTACATGAAGGAGAGACGTGCCAAAATAGGACTGGTGATTAAGTGGTTAAACAGTAGGGCACCTCTGTCCTGTCTGCAGCAACTGCTTCAACACCAACTCCTTTCCCACACACTCTGAGCTATGCTCAGCCCTGCCTTATAATGGGTGTGTGCACCTGGACACACACACAACATGCAGAACTTCTGGAAAACCCAAACACATGGCTGAAGACTCTATCCCTCGAGTTTCAAGTTTCCAGCACCAATCCAGACTTATAAAATCCAGAGAAAACTTACAGCATAGTTTTCTCTGCTCACCAATCTTTTGCCGGAACCTGTCAAATTGCTTCTCTGAGAGTCCAGTGTCCATTTTAAACACATTTCCACTATATATATTGTGAGGGATTTACTCGGTAGCGGGTGTGTGTGACTCCCTGGATGGGTTCACTACACACTGAACTATACAGAAAGGCAGTTGAGGATGATGAAAACAAAGGATATGGTTTATTCTTCCATATTTCTGGATACAAGTGCAAGCATCAAAACAGCATAAACAAAACAAAACATAAAATAAACCCTGGCCACTTGGGGCATCTACCTTCACCACACAGGAACCTGCCTATGGAGTCTGGCACAGCCTACTGCTGGGCAGACACTGATGGTCATACAGCAGAAAACAAAAAGTCTCTTTGATATTTATCACACATAAATACTGATACAACCTCACCTTCAGAAGTCTTTCTCATTCCACTGCTCTCCTTAATTGAAAGGCCTCAGGATGCAGCAATCAGTAGTAATCCTCTGGGTAACTTATAGAGGCCTTATTTGCCTCATACTGAACAGCTGAAGTTTTCCAACGCCCTAAACCTTTCTGGCTACCTCTGTAGCCGACACCTGATAGTAATTGGTGTATTGTCTAAACAAGGCAGAAATGTATCTCCCGTCTGTGACGACACCCACAGATTTACCTGACTTCCGTGTCACAAGACGTTTTTAAGATCTTATTTTGGACCTATTGTAAATATTCTTTAGCTTAAAATGTGATTTCAAAATATGTAACCAAAAATGTTTTAAAATATATAGTTATGTAGCAATAATGAATTATGTTCACTTACTTTTTTAATTTTTTCCATTCATTTTTAACAGGAGTCGTTGGAACATTGGTTCTTCCAAAAGTAAGAACATATTTATTTAAAAAACAAATAATAGCTAAGGAAATAACAATTGGCCCCATTCACAAAAGCAGATTGCATGCAGTATTTAGATGTTTTCCAAAATACTGCATGCGAGCATGAAAATGTCAATTCATTGCTTTATGAGGCATTTACCGCATAAAGAAAAATGCTCAGAATATACTGCATAAAACAGGAGTTAAAGTAAATTCACAAAAGGAAAAATAAATAAATAAGTGCATGCAGTAAATAAGTAATGGTCCCTGCATGCAATATATAAGCTCCCCCGCCTCAAAGCACCCCCCATGTTGAAGGCATGTGACCTGGTATGGTTCAGGAGGGGGGAGACGCTTGCTGCTCCCCCTTTCCTGACCTGCCAGGTTGCATGCTCGGCTAAGGGTCTGGTATGGATTTTATGGGGGATTTTTAAATTTGGCATGGGGGTACCCCTCAAAATCCATACCAGACCTGGAGGGCCTGGCATTAATTTTTCATTGCCGGCATATTTTTTTTTCTTACATTCAGTAGTCAGCAGGCAATCCCACTGACAGCTGATGACTCATTGGTTGTTAAGGACATGTCGGCCATCCGCTCCTCAACAACTATGACGTTTATTGCTTGTTAAGGACTCTGGTGTTCGTCCGCTCCCTAACAACCAGCTATTTACAGTGTTTGTTAAGGACACCAACTACCGCCAGTGTTAAAGAAGCTCAGGCTTTCACTACTGTCAATGTAAGTACTGTCAATGAGTATATGTAGAAGACTCTTAAAACTAAACAAATACAATATCAATAGTACTTATTTTGGAGTAATACTTGCATATGTATTTCTTTATGCATATTTAATAGTTTTTTCACCATTTGCTTTTCACTTTTGACCCATGATTTTTTTTTCCAGCTTCCACTAAATAGTTTTTATGGGACATATGAACTTCATGTCAGAGGATTTTCTGAGGATAAACAAATATTTTTCAATACAACTAAATTAGATTTTAAGTCCAAAAGCTATTCAGTTTTTATTGAAACAAACAGCAACTTTTATAAGCCGGGGCAAGAAGTAAAAATACAAATTTTGGTCTTCTCTCCTGATCTGAAGCCTTACATGTCTACCATTGATATACACATTATGGTAAGTTAATTTAAGTGGATCTCACTTACTGTCACTTAACATGTTTACAAGTTGTGTTCGAACTGGAGTCTAAACCCCACCGTATGCATTTAATTATTCAACGTCATGCAGGCCACTTCTTATTAGGTTAACTGACAAAATGCATAGGGCATGGGTCTAGGCTTGTAATGTCACCACTCACAGGACATCCAGAGTAGAGATAGCAGGTGGAACTGGTATCTACACAATACTTATGCTAATCTTTTAGTTGGACTTGCACAACATGATTGCTATTTACACTGATTGATCACATTAATGACATACACTATATTACCAAAAGTATTAGGATGTCTGCCTTAATACTTTTATACACACATGAACTTTAATGGCATCCCAGTATTAGTCTGTAGGGTTCAATATTGAGTTGGCCCACCCTTTGAAGCCTTCCAAAAAGAGTTGACGCTGTCCCAAGGTAGCTGTCCCAATACTTTTGACAATATAGTGTATGTGTATATGAATAAAGCCATTTACATTAAAAAATATTAATACTGCTCAACTTTAAAATAATAGATTCTCATAGTAAACTCATTTCATCGTTGCAACAAGAGTTTTCTTATATCTTACTATGGCCAAATGTTTACTACACGATCAAATCTGTCTGTTGGAAACGGTCTGCCAGACCGTTTCAGCAGTCAGATTCGATCGTGTGTACGGGCAAACAGACGGATTTGGCCAGCCGACAGATTTGAAAGCATGCTTTCAAATCTGTCGGCTGGGAACCCGTCCGCCCGACATGTCTGCTGGTTAGTACGCTAACCAGCAGACATATCTGCTCGCACACGCGTCGAATGGTTTTGACACATGCGCGGAAGTGTTTTACTTCCTGGTGCGGTGACGTGGCGGCGTCAACGTCACCGACACGTCACCGACACGTCACCGACACGTCAGCGCGCTGTCTGCCGGCGGGGATTTTGGTTTGATCGTGTGTGCACGATCAAACCAATACGTCCCAGCAGACAGATCTGTTCAAATCGGTCTGTCCGACCGATTTGAACATATAGATTTACTCGTGTGTACGGGGCCTTAGATAACAAAGGATTAAGAAGATAGTCATATATCTCATTGTAATAATAATGTTACTTTTAAAGGACCCACGTGGAAACTTACTTGAGCAGTGGATGGAAGAGGAAGCTGAATTAGGAGTCGCATTAAAGACTTTTCAGTTAAGTGACAACCCGCCACTTGGAGATTGGTCAATAAAAGTAAAATTACAAGTGAGTATAGTACAGATACATTCACAATGCTTCTTCAACTAATCTGTGAAAATATGAGTGTTGTGCTGGGCTTTACATTGTATTAAAGTTATTACAAGGACTCGCTAAAAAGGTGCATTAAAAAAGTAAACCTACTGAAAATGTTTATATAATATTTGGATGGAGACGTGGCTGTAGTTTCCCTGTTATAGTCAATAGTAGTAGGAGATAGTTTACATTCACCGATGCAGCTTAGGTTTGGTTATGTAACCTAACACTTCTGGCAGGATATCTTCCCTATGGTTAGCAAGAGTGTTAATGCGCCATTAAAATCCTCAATTAAATTGAGCCTATATTTTGCACATAGTAGGCAAAATATAATGGAAATTAAGTATTATGCGCTTATGTTCCTTTTACCCGCTACCACTCTGATCAACTGCAAAGTCGTTTGTCTTCTTTTGTAAGTTTTGAACTCTAATTACAATTACTAATTACATATCATCCCACTGTGCCCTCCCACATTGCACAATATGGGAAGATGCCACTGCCATGTCTTTCTTGACTGGGCAAGGAAGCGTGTTGCACATAACAGTTAAGCCTACCCCCCCACCTGCTGAAGGTGGAGCCCAGGGGAGCCAAACCCCACAGCTTCCAGCCACATTTATAGTATGTAAACAGTTACTGAGAGCTGTCATGTGGAGAGGGAAGAATGTTTCATCTGATGCTCTCCCGCTACTGCTCTACCGGTGCCCAATTTCCTCCACATCACAGGCGCTAAGACACTACACGAATCTTTGCTGCAGCTCTAGGGCCGCGTACACACGATGAGACATGTCCGCTCAAACATGTCCGACGGACCGTTTGCAGCGGACATGTCTCACACCATGTACACACCATCGGACGAAAATCCCCCTGGGCTGAGGACGCGGTGACGTGGCGGTGACGTTGACGCCACCACGTCACCACTCCAGGAAGTAAAATACTTCCATGCATGTGTACTAACCAGCGGACATATCCGACGGACATCTCTCCGGCGGACAAATTTTAAAACATGCTTTGAAATTTGTCCGCTGGGAAAACATGTCCGCTAGCCCGTACACACGATCGGAGATGTCTGCTGAAACGGTCCGTAGGACCAGTTTCAGCAGATAAATTCGATCATGTGTACGCAGCCTAGCACTTGTGATGTGGAGGAGATTGGGCACTGGGGGAGCCGAAGGAGCAGAGGATCAGATAAAGCATTCCTTCCTCTCCAGATGATAGCTGTGAAGTAACCAGCCATCGCTTTGGTAACACCCACTAGTTACATAGTATAGATGTGAAAAAAAAAAATGAGTGGTGTGCTTATGGATGAAAATAAACATAAATAAAATCAATCTATAATGAATATGTACTGTGTAATAATTGCTGCAGCCCCTATTGTGTTCTCACAATGGCAGTGATAATGAACTGTAATGCTCAGTCTCACAATAATAAATTAAACCAAAGCAGTGAGTGTGAATAGGTAAATAAAACAATAACAATAATGTGAAATAGTACATCAATAACAAAGTCCAAAATATAAATGTGAGTTCATAGAAGTAGCTGAACAAAATCCAGTCTTCCAACATGACATATGCCGCCACCTTCTTTTAGGCCCCTTTCACACTGGGGCGGGAGGTGCAGTGGCGGTAAAGCACCGCTATTTTTAGCAGTGTTTTACTGCTAATTTTGCGGCGCTATTCGGCTGCTAGCGGGGCAGTTTTACCCCCGCTAGCTGGCGAGAAAGGATTAAAACTGCCTGCAATGCGTCTTTGCAAAGGCGCATTGCCAGTGGTATAGTTGCGGTGTCCCATTGATTTCAATAGGCGGAAGTGGTGAAGGAGCGGTATACACACCGCTGCTCCTTCACTGCTCCAGAGATGTGGCTATAAGGACTTTTTTCATGTCCTGCAAGCGCACCGCTCCAGTGTGAAAGCCTAAGGGCTTTCACATTGGAGACACAGCAGCCCCTGTTTGAGGTCGGTTTGCAGGCGCTATTTTTAGCACAATATCGCCTGCAAACAACTAAGGGTACAACTGATCTCACACACAGGCCCACTGCTTGCATAAAATGCCCCTTGACTGAATGAAAGAAATACATGTACATATGGACATTTTAGGGCTGCTAATTATAAATGTAGCGCTATCCCCAGGGCCGGCCTTTGGGGTGTGCGGGCTGTGCGACCGCACAGAGCGCCATAAACAACAGGGCACCGTGCGGCCGTCACAGCTCACAGATTCACAGAATGTGAGTCACAGATTCACAGAATGTGAGTCGCAGATTCACAGTCATCATAGGCTGGGGCAGCCAGGTCACTGCTCAGCAGCAACCCGGCGCTGCAGAGGGGGGGCGCTGTGGTGCCCAAGTGTCAGACACTGTTCCCCTCTCTCCCTCCTCCTCTCCTTGTCTCACGTGTGTGTTATGCTAAGTCCTAACGGCGCCAGGAGCAGAGGGCACTCTGTGATGCTGATAAGACCACCTCCCCTTATCTAGCAGGCAGCAGCACAGTTACATTCATCGGTCACGGTCAGTGAAGCTGAGACACCAGGGCCGTCATCGGATGAACAAAGGGAGGGGGGGTGGCCGACTACAGATGTATGGGGCCCTGTGTGTGCTCCTACCAGCATAATACAGTGTCCTGCAAACAGTAGTGTCTACTCCACAGGTCCTCCTGTCATCCTGCCCTTTACTGTCACTCTGCATGCCCCCTCCTGTCACACTGCCTGCCCCCCCCCCTCCTGTCACACTGCCTGCCCACCTCCTGTCACTTTGCCTGCCCCCCCTCCTGTCATCCTGCCCTTTACTGTCACTCTGCATGCCCCCTCCTGTTACACTGCCTGCCCCCTCCTGTCACACTGCCTGCCCCCCTCCTGTCACACTGCCTGCCCCCCTCCTGTCACACTGCCTGCCCCCCCTCCTGTCACACTGCCTGCCCCCCCTCCTGTCATCCTGCCCTTTACTGTCACTCTGCATGCCCTCTCCTGTTACACTGCCTGCCCCTTCCTGTCACACTGCCTGCCCCCCTCCTGTCACACTGCCTGTCCCCCCTCCTGTCACCCCTCCTGTCACACTGCCTGCCCCCCCTCTTGTCACTCTGCCTGCCCCCCTCCTGTCACTCTGCATGTCCCCCCCTCTTGCACTCTGCCTGCCCCCCTCCTGTCAACTTGCCCTTTACTGTCACACTGCTTTCCCCCCCTCTTGTCACTCTGCCTGCCCCCCTCCTGTCACACAGCCTGCCCCCCCTCTTGTCACTCTGCCTCCCCCTCTTGTCACTCTGCCTGCCCCCCTCTTGTCACTCTGCCTGCCCCCCTCTTGTCACTCTGCCTGCCCCCCCCTTGTCATTCTGCCTGCCCCCCTCCTTGTCACTCTGCCTGCCCCCTCCTTGTCACTCTGCCTGCCCCCCTCCTGTCACACTGCCTGCCCCCCTCTTGTCACTCTGCCTGCCCCCCTCCTTGTCACTCTGCCTGCCCCCCTCCTTGTCACTCTGCCTGCCCCCCTCTTGTCACTCTGCCTGCCCCCTCTTGTCAGCCTGCCCTTTACTGTCACACTGCTTTCCCCCCCTCTTGTCACTCTGCCTGCCCCCCCTCTTGTCACTCTGCCTGCCCCCCTCTTGTCAGTCTGCCTGCCCCCCTCTTGTCACTCTGCCTGCCCCCCTCTTGTCAGCCTGCCTGCCCCCTCTTGTCAGCCTGCCCTTTACTGTCACACTGCTTTTCCCCCCTCTTGTCACTCTGCCTGCCTCCCCTCCTGTCTCTCTGCCTGCCTCCCCTCTTGTCACTCTGCCTGCCCCCCTCTTGTCACTCTGCCTGCCCCCTCTTGTCAGCCTGCCCTTTACTGTCACACTGCTTTCCCCCCTCTTGTCACTCTGCCTGCCTCTCCTCCTGTCACTCTGCCTGCCTCCCCTCTTGTCACTCTGCCTGCCCCCCTCTTGTCACTCTGCCTGCCCCCTCTTGTCACTCTGCCTGCCCCCCTCTTGTCAGCCTGCCCTTTACTGTCACACTGCTTTCCCCCCCTCTTGTCACTCTGCCTGCCTCCCCTCCTGTCACTCTGCCTGCCTCCCCTCCTGTCACTTTGCATGCCTCCCCTCCTGTCACACTGCCTGCCCCCTCCTGTCACACTGCCTGCCCCCCTCCTGTCACACTGCCCCCCTCCTGTCACACTGCCTGCCTCCCCTCCTGTCACACTGCCTGCCTCCCCTCCTGTCACTCTGCCTGCCCCCTCCTGTCACTCTGCCTGCCCCCTCCTGTCACACTGCCTGCCCCCTGTCCTGTCACACTGCCTGTCCCCCCTCCTGTCACTCTGCCTGCCCCCCCTCCTGTCACACTGCCTGCCCCCCCTCCTGTCACACTGCCTGCCTCCCCTCCTGTCACACTGCCTGCCTCCCCTCCTGTCACTCTGCCTGCCCCCTGTCCTGTCACACTGCCTGCCCCCCCTCCTGTCACTCTGCCTGCCCCCCCTCTTGTCACTCTGCCTGCCCCCCTACTGTCACACAGCCTGCCCCCCTACTGTCACACAGCCTGCCCCCCTCTTGTCAGCCTGCCTGCCCCCCTTTTGTCAGCCTGCCCTTTACTGTCACACTGCTTTCCCCCCCTCTTGTCACTCTTCCTGCCCCCTCCTGTCACACTGCCTGCCCCCTCCTGTCACACTGCCTGCCCCCTCCTGTCACTCTGCCTGCCCCCCCTCCTGTCACTCTGCCTTCCCCCCTCCTTTCACTCTGCTTGCCCCCTCTTGTGTCTCTGCCTGCCCCCCTCTTGTCACTCTGCCTGCCCCCCTCTTGTCACTCTGCCTGCCCACCTCCTGTCAGCCTGCCCCCTCCTGTCACACTGCCTGCCCCCCTCTTGTCAGCCTGCCTGCCCCCCCTCTTGTCAGCCTACCCCCTTCCTGTCACTCTGCCTGCCCCCCTGTCATCCTGCCCCCTCTTGTCACTCTTCCCCCTTCTGTCACTCTGCCCCCTCCTGTCACTCTACCTGCCCAGGCGTTAAATAGTCCTGTTCCTTCCCCTGTAGTGCAGTGCATTCTGAAGAGCAATCCACATTTGTATTGCTCTTTAGAGGGCATTTGACAGGCGCCCGTTTAAACCCCACAGTATTGCCCCGCAATTTAATGCATTGCACATGGATGCGGGGAGCCCCCATTAACTTGAATGGGCCACATTCAGCAGGCAATACTGCTCGCTGAACCCAACAGTGCAGACATGTTTTTTCGCACTGTGATGGAAAGCATTTTGGCTGTGGCAAGTGTACACCCCCCTTTGCTGCCTTTTCAGCTTGAGGGAAATGGTTGGGTAGCAGTAATAACACAGCTCAACCTCAACATTTTTACTGTCTCCCCCAACCACAGGTGTAAATGGAGTTGCAGGGCACTCTGAAAAGTGATCCATAGTGGATCATGTTTTGAAGGTATTTGACAGGTGGTGAAGAAGCTTTATGTTGCCTCCTCACCACCTGTTTTTAACCCCTAAAAACCCATGCCACTGTGCTGTAGCCATGTGCATTGCACACGGTTGCAGCACAGCCCCATTCAGGTGAATGGGTTGGGTTAAGCAAACGCAGTGCTGTGTACCTCTAAAATGTTTGGGTTTGGCTGAAAGAAAAGGTGGCAACCCTAAGTGTCGCCCTGTGTGTTTGCTCTGTGTGTATGTTTAGGTGACCAAGGGGCGAGGGGTAAAGGTGGGGGGGGGGGCGCCACAGGATTATCTCGCACAGGGCGCCTGAACACCTAAGGACGGCCCTGGCTATCCCTAATGGAGCCGTTGATAAATTTGGGTTCTTTGCTCTTTCCTTTGTCCTAAACAGAGCCTCACTCATGCTGACACCATCAAAATACCTTGGCCAGGGATTCTCCTGGCAGTTACACAAGAAAGATACACATGGATTGTGATAAAAAAAAATGGCATTGAAAAGATTCTGCCAAACAGGGAGCAAAGGGTTAACTTAGTTCAGCAACCTGCGGGCAGTGATCACTACGGCAGCTAAGGGATGGCATTTTGCAGCAATAAAGGGCACTGGTGTATTTGTCTCTGATAAAACCCAATGCTGCAGAATGTTTTTAACCTTGAAATACCTGGCTGGCAACAAACTAACTGTAAATGGTAGCAATGATGCATGGGTCAGCGATCCTCTCACCCAGTCCTTATGCGTAAATCAGAGAAGAGATCGGCGTCCTGCGATGGGGGGCCCCTTTAACTGAAGATGCAGCTGTGATGGCTGCAACTCACTCACTCTTGCAGCTGAAAGACTTCCCTCTCTGCACAATGTTTGACTGAACAGTATTCTTCTCAGCTTCGCCAGCTACTCTGTCCACAGGTCCAGAACAGTGCAGCTTGGCACAAACTCTCACACATGCTCTCTACTTGCAAAGTGTCTCTCCGCCCTGGTTTGTGCTATATGGACTGCCAGTTTTGCAATCCACACATGACAGCGTTTTTCACATGCACACCTCCTCACTCAGCAGCCAGCCTTGGTGATTGTTTGATTGGCCACAGAAGGATGTGTTTATATTGTCAGTGAGTGTATGATTGCATTGAATACCCTGTATCCAGGCCACAGATACACTGCTGAAGGATATACAGTCCATGCATTGGGAAGCTTGTTAGTAGACTGGTAATCAACTTTGTAGGAACACTGCTTAACCTATGATATATGATGATCTCTGTCAGCATGGGCATGCGCAGGTTGGGGCAAGGGGGGGTAATTCCCCCCCCCCCCCCCGAAATCGTCAAGAAGGTGTTGTAGTTGCCAGCTGCAGTGTCTGCCGTGGCCGCCGCTCCTCTTCAGTGATTGGCTGCCTGCCTGTGTATATGTTGTGTAGATCCAGCCAGTGCTGCCCACTTAGTGCAGTCAGTGGCCAAGCTGCCAAGTGATGTGCTGCCAGTGCCTACTCATCATCACATCACAGGAAATCCTGACCTGAAGTGAGTGGCATATACGGTTGCAAGCAACAGAAGAAGAACCACAGGTAACAGCAGTTAGGAGGAGCATTTTTGATTTATATATTGCTAGAAAGTTGGACAGCTATTACTGGAAAGATATGTCTGTGTATGTTAAGAGATAATTCATCGTCTTCACTTTGTATAGACTGTTTTCATCAAGATCAAAAATTGGCCACAACAGATGTATTGCAATACATTGCAATATAAAAGATGTACATTATCTAGGCTATATGTATATGGGCATGGACTGGTGGTACGCCTGGCCTGAGTAACTACCAATACAAAGTGAAGCTGAATTATCTCTTATATAACACATATATCCTTCCACTGGAAAGATATATGTGTTATATGAGAGATAATTCAGCATCACTTTGTATTGGAAATTACTCAGACCAGGCATACCATGCCCATATAAATATAGCCCAGAGAATTTATATCTTTTTATATTGCATGGGTGAACTTAACCACTTAAGACCCGGACCTTTAGGCAGCTAAAGGACCCAGCCAGGTTTTGCCATCAGTCGTGTGAAGTGGCTCCCAAACAAAATTGGCGTCCTTTTTTTCCGACAAATAGAGCTTTCTTTTAGTGGTATTTGATCACCTCTGCGGTTTTTATTTTTTTGCGCTATAAACAAAAATAGAGCGACAATTTTGAAAAAAATGCAATATTTTTTACTTTTTGCTATAATAAATAACCCCCAAAAATATATAAAACATTTTTTTTCCCTCAGTTTAGGCTGATACGTTTTCTTCTAGCTATTTTTGGTAAAAAGTTTTATTGCATTTTTATAAAAACATTTTTTTACTACTAATGGCGGCGATCAGCGATTTTTTTTCGTGACTGCGACATTATAGCGGACACTTCAGACAATTTTGACACATTTTTGGGACCATTGTCATTTTCACAGCAAAAAATGCATTTAAAATGCATTGTTTATTGTGAAAATTACAGTGCAGTTTGGGAGTTAACCACAATGGGGCACTGAAGGGGTTATGTTTGACCTAACGTGTGTTTACAACTAGGGGGGTGTGGCTGTAGGTGTGATGTCAATGATTGTGTATCCCTATAAAAGGGATCACACGATCGATGACGCTGCCACAGTGAAGAACGGGGAAGCCGGGGTCGGTCAGGTCAGGTCAGTCCCGCGGTCCCGGTCCCATGGCTTCGGACCGGGCCACGAGAGTGCGCCACAGGTGCGCACCCGCGACCCACGTATTCTGCCAACCACCATCAGTCCTTTTTTTGATCCAGTGTTCTTAAGAGTCCCTTGAGAGTCGCATGACAATCTCTGTCAATGGTATTTGGCGTTCAGACTTTTTGTTTGTGTCATGTTTTGTGTCATTTTTGTTTTTTGTCTATCCCCACACTTCACCATTGTAGTGTTTTAATTCTTGATCTAGTATATGTAAAGGTGCAACAATATTGCTTTCCATACTGCACATATTTTTAGCTGTCAATTTTTGAACTCAATAAATGTTGTATCTTTATAATTAGTCCCTATTACAGCCCTTTGTTGCCATAGTAGCCACTTGCTTCCCGGGCAGTTTTTACCAGGGTCCCTCCTATATGCTTAGATTGGCTTGGCTATGTTGACAACACCCAACTGTGGTGGGTGGTCCAAGGGTAACTAAAATTATTATATTTCTGTGAATATACCTTGTTAGAACTCATTACTCTTTTGCTGTGTTTATGCTTTTCCTTTTATATCCTCCAATCCCTTGGTGTATGCTCACAAGCTCTGTGGTTTAAAGTGTAAGTATACCCCTCTATCGTTTTCAGCCAAGGAAGCTGCCATCATTGCCTCTGTTTAATCTACAACTGCCATGATGCTGCACATGTGATCAGTTTAGACACCAGCCATTGGATGGTTTGACAGTTTGGTTGAGAGCACAATCAATGGGAGGTTATATTTTCGGCACATGCCGGAAATGAAACTGTTTTATGGATGGGTTTACTTCCGCTTTAACTTCAACGTTACTGTGAGGAAAGTTCTGCTTTCAGCCTGCGGTTCCCAGAAGTCTCTGAACACCTGTATTAAGTCTTTAACAAGTAAAAGTGCTGAATGCTGCAAATAAAGTTCTGCATTCTCTGTAACAATGCATAGTGTTACATAAATAAACAGAAGTAAATCTTAATTGTGCCCTAAAAGGCTACCTCTAGTAAACGGAGAGGTACAAACAATAGCATTGTTGAAGAAAGGGTATATAGTTAAGGAGCTATGACATGCTACAATGTACATAATTATTTTGTTAATTAGACAGTTGTTGTTTTTTTTTATTTTTATTAACATTGCTAAAGGAAGAAAACAGGTAGACCATGTGAAATCTGTCATTTGTCAATTGAGTTAGACCATATATTATGGAACCTAAGGTTACTTTTAGCTGCTGTCTGAATGTAGAGCAGAGGAGATATGCATTTGGAGAGAGAAGGAACAGGCAAATTTAACTTACAGTATTTGCTTTACCATTGTATACCTTTGTTAATTCACAGAGAGGGGGTAAGGAGATGTATTGTTAACTTAGGTTACTGAGTTTTTGCATTCTACTAGCTAAATACAGCATTTCAATGAGGCATATGTTAATACAAGAATGTCCACCAGATGGCAGCAAATGATATCTTGTAGCTAATACACAAGTATGGGTGAACCTATACAAAAAATCCACAGTTGATTTGCTTGCTAAAGATATATGCAAACTTGACAACTATTAAGTGCAGCTAAAAAAGAGCATTATATTGACAATGCAGCAAGCTTCAGCATCTCAACTGATCTGATATTTAACAATAATAATTTGATCCTGTCTAATCACGTTATTAGAGGTTTTAGTTGCACACATTTGAAAATATACAGAATGCGGAAGCTACGTTGTCACCGTCAAGGCTCGTTTGTGTACTGTGGTCTTGACTGAATTTTTTAAATTCTTCAAGTTGGAGCATATGCAGCAGTAGACAGATTAAGTGTAGTGTAACGGTCAGGGGTTAACGCCGTTTACGATATTCCATTCCACCAACCCAAGACAGCTTATCGACTCTCCACAATCTGGCAGACAGGACCCATTGGATTTTCCCCAGAAACGAGACACACACAGCTCTGTCTCTGGTTCCAAACGGATAGATCATCTTTATTGAGAAGGCAGGCTTTTATATACACAAAAAGAATGCTGCATTAATCAAATGGACAATGGCACACTCCACCCACAACATCAAACAATGATTCCTAACAAGTCCCCTCAATCCACATCTTAGACCGCGTATACACGATCGAATTTGTCCGCTCAAACTGGTCCGACGGACCAGTTCAGCAGACAAATCCAATCGTGTGTATGGGCTAGCAGACATGTCTGACCGGCGGACAAATTTTAAAACATGTTTTAAAATGTGTCCGCTCAGGACATGTCCGTCGCATATGTCCGCTGGTCAGTAAACTCACCAGCGGACATATCCTCCCGCACATGCATTGAATTGATTTGACGCATGCACGGAAGTATTTTTCTTCCTGGTGCGGTGACGTGGCGGCGTCAACGTCACCGCCACGTCACCGCACTGTCTGCCGGCGGGGATTTTGATCCGATGGTGTGTACACGCCATCGGACCAAAATCCGGAGGGTCCGTCTGACCGTTTCAGCGGATAAGTCCCTCTGTGTGTACGCGGCCTTAGACAGACGTTCTGACTCCGCGATAAGCTATTCTCACCTGCTACACAATGCACATTCCTTTGTAGATGTAATTGACATGCTAATCCACTAGTGATGAGTGGAATACGCCATATTCAAATTATAGAAGAATATTCGCGAAATATTCGTTAATATCGAATATTCGTGATATTTTATAAAAAAAAAAATTGCAAAATTTCGCTAATGCGAAATTTCGCTAATGCGAATGCGAAATTAATTGCGAAATTCTCGTCAACACGCGAAAACGGAGATCATTTCCTGGATTACTAAACTAATATGCACTAAACACTAAGGCCTTGTACACACGAGCAGACAGATTTGTTCAAATCTGTCTGTCCGACAGATTTGAACAAATCTGTCTGTTGGGATTTTGGTTTGCTCGCTGACGTGTCAGTGACGTGGCGGTGACGTTGATGCCGCCACGTCACCACACCAGGAAGTAAAACACTTCCGCGCATGCGTCGAAATCATTTGGCGCGTGTGCGAGAAGACATGTCTGCTGGTTAGCATACTAACCAGCAGACATGTCGGGCGGACGGGTTCCCAGCCGACAGATTTCAAAGCATGCTTTGAAATCTGTCGGGTGGCCAAATCCGTCTGTTAGCCCGTACACAAGATCGAATCTGTCTGCTGAAACGGTCTAGCAGACCGTTTCCAGCAGACAGATTTGATCGTGTGTACGAGGCCTAACTCTACTTACACAAACTTATATGACTAAACTAAAGCTATTTTTTTTTTATACACAAAACACAGAAGGGCAGAGAAAGTATTTGCGAATATTCGTAATACGAATATTCGCATTGCGAATATTCGGCAACATAAAAGGATCGCCTCAGCTACTCGGCCCAGGGTCTCTAATCATACCAGCAATGCTTTTAGACGTCGATGGAGATCACTAGGATGTGATCTGTTTTAAAAATACATTTGGAAAAATACGAATATTCGCAATAGCGAATATTCACCGCGATATTCGATTTATTCGCGAATACTCGAATATGCAATATTCGTAGCAAATATTCGCAATGCGAATATTCGTGAGCAACACTATAATCCACTACAGCTGACCTTTCAGACTGCCTACCCCCAACACATCTATCATCAATAGACTTTCACACAATACAGTGTCAATTAGCATAGCACAATGAAATATCTTATGAGCCAGACTCAATTAACACCTCAACAGTATGTGTCCCCACATTGAATGAGTCATTCTATTGACCGGTTGTAATTAGCTCTTCTAGACATTAAGGATTATATTGTGGATTACTGTTCCATGCTAAAACAATCCAACATATGTCCCTTATTCCTGGCTCAATCTGAGTCCAAAAGTGACTCCCGTTACAGGTAGGTTTGCCTGAAGGAAGCTCATTCATTCTTAAAGGCTCTGTGTAGTATCCTGTGGCAACAACGGAAGGGGGAAGGGGGATACACTGTATAACAATGTAAATGTAGTTATGCAGCATTCTGCATAGTGAAAACACTTGTAGAAAAGAAAAAAAAATGGCAAAAGCATCAAAATAAATAACTACTTACAAAGGTGGGGAGACTGGCACCTGACCAATTAAATAGTCATACACTCTCATTCAAAGAATAAATATACTGTATGTTTCTACCATTTGAC
Source organism: Rana kukunoris (assembly GCA_029574335.1). Taxonomy (NCBI): domain Eukaryota; kingdom Metazoa; phylum Chordata; class Amphibia; order Anura; family Ranidae; genus Rana; species Rana kukunoris. Next base: position 263,773,191 of record CM056052.1, read on the forward strand.
TATCTAATATCCTGATACTATCTAAAACCAGAAACATAAAATTAAATGTTTCAGATTATCTGGAGCAAGATACTCTTGGGTACCTGTAAAGCAACCAGCGTTAGTCCAAACAAAAATATATTGTGGAACACTACCTAACAGAGAGACAGGCTTTCTAACTAACTTTATCTTGTGCTGTAAATCCAAAGTCCTGGTTCAGTAACTACCAAAGTCCCTAGGTCCCAAACCATGGAACACAGGAAGTAACGAGAGAAAACTGTGTGACTTCCAAGAATCATCAGATCATCATGCCAGCAAGACATAAATCCTTCTCAGCATTCTGGTAAAATGTGGGCAGTCTCTTTCCACTACTTGCCAACCAACTTCATTATAAGAAAAGTTGGGCTTTAAAAAAAAAACACTTACCTAGATGGATGCAGCATCACTCCAGTGCTGCATCTGTTCCCCACCAGCTCTAAGACCGCTGATCGCTCGGTTTTCAGAGCTCTGTGAGCAGAGAGAAGATGACTGTCAGTCACTGCTCTCTGCTCTGCCCCCCCCTGCACTAACTAGAGTGCTGGGTGCTGGTCCAGGCATGTGGGCGGAACCCGACTTTATTGTCACAAAGTCACTCTGAAGCAAGGATATTGCTACCATTAAGCCCGTGTGACCTAATAGGTGTATACTTATTTTGGTCCACGTTATCTGGTAAGCCTTCATATTACCTTGGTGGTGGACCTGCTATCAAATCTCAGTTCACTTCTTCCTCAGTACTAAGTCACTTTTTGTTGAAGCAAGTGTTATGGAACCTTAATAGTGAACACTATACCTTCAATTTAGATATCTTCATTATATTCACTTTCATTGATTTTTCACAGACTTTAGAACACTTATGTTTATATGCATAAGCCCTTCATCTGTTTTACAGTCTTCTTGCACGTATAATTAACGCTACACTTTTTGTTTTTTCTTGTGTTTTTTTTCACAATTGATCTCATTCTGTGGTGTTGGCTGCCATTTATATATGTTTGTATAGGTAGCGCGGTGATTTATATACTTTTGTATATTGTGTTTTACCAATGACTGGAATAGTACCACTGGATTGGCCAATGTGGTGCCTATATTTAAAAAGGAATCAAAGGCCCAGATTCAGGTACATCTGCGCATTATTGGACCGGCGTAGCGCACCGCCTTTACGTTAGACTTGCGCAATTTTGCCGCGTAATCACCCTATTCTCGTAGCTTTTGCGCAGAAAATTGCGCATGCGTAACGTTATTTCAGAGGGGTAAGGCGGAGTAATACAAATTGGGAAGGACGTGGTCGTGTTACATTGAAATGAGCCGTGACCCCATGCAAATGAAGGGCCGGCCGGCTCGCGCATGCGCGCTTGAAGGAGACCATGGTCAGCTCTGCTGTGCGCATGCTCACAACTCGGGAGCGGCGCAATCAGTGAAATTGGAAATGGACTAGGGCAACTTTGTGAACTACGCAAACAGCATAAATAGACACACACAAACGCACTTCCTTTGCAAAAGTACATCCCTTTGTTTCCCTTCCTATACAGCAAGGTGCTTTTGTTTATTAGCGTTTGTTTATTTGTTTGTGACGTGGCTTTGAGATATTTGGGGACTGTTTTGCAGAGTGATTTTTGTCTTTTATGTGTTTTCTTTGTTGTTATTTTGTTTAAATTATATTTTTGCTGGGGCATTTTTTATTTTTGCTCGTCATTTATTTTATTTTTTTGGTTCTGTTTGTGTATGATTTTGGAATGTGGGGCTTATATTCCTGCGGGAAAAGGGGTGTCACCCTCATTTGTGGTGGAGAAGTGATCCCCAGGTACGTGTGAATGGTGTATGAATGTACAGTGACATAATTGGAGCCGTGGCATGGCGTTGCAGCTCACAAGTCCTGCATGGTGGACTGGTGCCAATCCAATGTGATGAGGATGTGGGGTGTGTGTGCTAGGGACCACAGTGGTGTGCATGCATGCATTCTCATTGTGCCATGATTAATGTGTGTGTTTAACGTGCAAAGATGCATAATGTGAGCTGGCATGAGATGGGGTCATGAGATGGGGTCCCAGTGCATATGCAGAGTCACCTTGAAGGGAAAAGACAGGAGGATGTTAGTAGTGCATGTGTCCCTTGTGATGTGTGCATCATGGGGGGGACAGTCATGCCTGCCACCCATGTCACTCACCAACCAGCCAGCTGTCCGCATACATGTTCTGTTCGAAATCTGTGGGGATGGGGCTCTAATTGTATATGTAGCTGTCATGGGTGTCATGGGTAGTGCCATGTGTTGGGCTGCTGATGTCCTCCTGCAAGGTTGTGGTAATTCCATGATGGCATGAGGGGTGAATCTGAAGATGCGAGACACCTCAGAATCACTCATGCCAAAGATGTCTATGCATGTGTGATATATCAAGTGAAGAGTGAGGGGCTTGTATCAGATAAGAATATTGTATTAGATTAGATTAAATTGTAAAGTTTATATAAGCAAATAAAAAAAAAAAAAAACATCTCCCGTGCCCTCCTTAGTGCCCTCCTCAGTGCCCTCATCCTTCTTTGTTCATCTAAAGTCAGTAGTATAGCTATGTGCGACGATGCCCCTGGCATGTTGGCATACAGATTGTTGTGCAACACGTGTGACTGCTCCTCACTAACAGTGTTGCTTTATCTAACAAGTAGACTTTTTTTCTCTTTTTAGACCAGCTTTTATATGCTCTAATTTTAGACAGGACATTTTGCTGTTGCGCACACTGCGTAGCCTGCGCTGCCCTAACATTCTTTTGTGGATCCCCGTAAGTCCCTCATTAGCATATTTGACTAGCAAATCAATGGTCTGTCTAGCGCACTTTTGCGCGGACGGATGCGCCAGTCTAACGAAATTACGCGGAACAATAAAAAGTAGATTTTTTGCGTATCTCTTTCTGGGGATGCCGTGCATCGAAACGCACGCGCACATTTCGACTTACGCACGCGCATCTCCTGTTGCGCAGGCGTAATCGCTCTGTGAATCTGGGCCAAAGTCTTTACCAAGTAAAAGACCTGTTAGTTTAACTTTTACTGTTGGGAAGATACTGGAGAGTTTAATAAAAGACCAGACTGAGTTATTGCTGGAAATAAAAAAATATTTTAAGCAACAGACAGCATGGGTTCATGAAAGTCAGAAGTTGTCAAACAAACCTGATTTATTTTTATGAGGAGGCAAGTAAAACCTTGGACAGAGGGGTGGCTGTGGATGTAGTATACTTTGATTGCAAAAGCATTCGGCACGGTTCCCCTTTACACGATTAATGTGGAAGGAAAAGTCTACAGGCTTGGAAAAAAATATTTGTAAATGGATAGAAAACTGGCTAAAAGACGGACTTTAGAGAGTAGTGGTTAATGATTCTTACTCTGAATGGTCTAAGGTTATCAGTGGTGTACCCTATGATATAGGGTCTGGGATTAAAAGCACTATTTCTGTCTTTGCAGATGACACCATGCTATGCAGTGGAATAACATCCTTACAAGATGTCTCCTACTTACAAGCTGATGCACTGTTTAACCACTATCCCATTTGCGCTATAGCCGAATGACGGCTACAGTGTGGATCCGAATTGCCGGGAGCCATCGATAGATGTCCTCCCATGCTTGAGCGGCATGCACGCCCCCTGCAGGGTGCGTGCTTCTCGCTCTGTGACCAATGGGTCTATGATCAGCTGTCAGCCGATCATGTGATGTAAACAGAGCCGGTAATCAGCTATTTTTTCTCCTCACGCTGATAGCGTGAGGAGGAAAAAAAAAGGTCACCGGCAGAAGACAGCGGGACATCGGTCCCGATCAGGGAGAGCTGCAGACAGCTCAATCATGCCAATTTGTGCCACCTGTCAGTGCCACCTACCAGTGCCCACCACTCGGGGGACTGGACACTGGTACCACTAAAGCTGCAGGCTTATCTGTAGTTTCCTCTCTAGTGGCTACATTCTTGATGCTCCTGAACTCACTGGGATAGAACGCTGCTGATGGCTGTATACATAGCCCCTGGTCCAGACCAGTCTGGGAAGTAATTTTTCCCTGCTTTTCTCATCAGTAGAAAGGGATCCCACGACAGTACTCACATTTCTGTTCGGCAGCTCCAGTGGCCTCTGTGCATAAACCTGTGCTCCACTCTACGTTGTAGACAATAGGGGGCAAGATGCTGGGTAGTAGCTTGAAAAGTGGATAGACAGATCAGCTTCACATACTCACCACTGCTGTCAGTGTCTGGCATGTTCGACACACTGTGGACGTTGCCCAACTGTACACCTGTCAGTGAGATACTCACATTTTTTGGCCACCCGGCTTAATCCCTCCACTGCTATACTTGTGCCCTGAAGTGAATTGAGTGGCATGTGCCCCACTATCTTGGTGCTCCTCATATGAGCAGGGTCAATGTCTGTTCCAGAATCCAGTCCACAACTCTACTCCCTTCCCCAGAACTTGCTGGTGCCGCTTCCCCCATGCGCCTCTATTTAACCCCTTCCTGTCCAAGTGACTGGCAGAGGAGTTCACTGCAATAGGTGCACTCTGTACTGACATGGTTGGTGGCAATTGCCACGCTCCACATGAACATGCAGATGTGACTGACTGTGGATTCACTGATTTGGGTTTCCTCAACAGCTACCAGTAGCAATGGCTGCCTGTACCAAGTTGGAGTCCAGGACCAAGGCCCCACAGACCAAGGTAGCACAGAGCCCAGACCAGTCTTGCAGTTATCTCACAGATATTATTCCCTATTGGGTACATGGCAGCCAAGCACACTGCAGCTCCACAGTCTCACACACAGTGAATGCCTTTCTTGAAGTTCCATGCTGGTTAAACTTGGTTGGGGTGTAGGGTGAGCCGTGGGATAATCCAAATTAAGTGCAAAGTGTGGCTATCACTAGACTCTTCAGGGTGAATCCCCACAGCTCAGGAAACTCTAGTTATAGAAGCAGTCCTAAGCCAGCAACTCTGGAACATTCTCTCTAAGGGTTAAACAACAGCAGTCACTGGAATCTCTCTTTCTGGCCTCTACACACTTTGTCACAGTGTACTGTATTCGGATGCCTTTCTCCAGTACCAGCTAGAGCAGGGGTGTCAAACTCTATTTCTTTGTGGGCCGCATCAGCATTATAATTGTTCTCAAAAGGGCCGGTTGTATCTGTAAGATTAGATGTCCAGCGCATCCCTTCCCCTTACATTAGATGTCAAGAGCCACCCCACCAATATAAGTTGAGTCCCCCACTCTCCCTTACATCACAGTGCACCCCCCTTTCCTTATGCTGTTGCTGGGAAGAAGCTGGATGCATTGTAGGGGTCTGGAGGAGAGCTGGAGGACAGGTGCAAGGGCCACATGAAATGGCACGGAGGGCCGCATTCGGCCCGTGGGCCTTGTGTTTGACACCTGTGAGCTAGATTATGTACTATGAGCCTCCAGGACAGACTCTCAGTGGACTTCCTCCAAACTGTTCTTAATAAATTTAGAGATAGGCCCCAAGCTGTCCCTGAGCTTGGACCTTGATGAACTCCTGTGAACTTCTTCAGGCTGGGTCTTCTCTTAAAAAAAAAAAAAAGCCCCCCGGCTGTTCCAGGCTCTAGCCTTATTACAGCCGTAGGTAATTCAGCCCCCTACTGGCTATTCTTCTTCCCAGGAACTCAATAGAAATCAGGGAGGGGATAGTATATGTCTATGTGTCTTTTGGAATTTAGTGCTGCAACCAAACTTCCTTAATCATTTATGATATCATATTCTGTGCAATGTTTTAACTGATAAAAGTATTAAAACAAGCTAACCAAAAAAAATCAAGATGCATTTCTTTCTTCATGAGTAGAGCTTAGAGAAAAGCCAAATATGGGGGTACAAAGGCATGTGGCAGTGATAAGGAAGTGAGTAGAAAAGATATTTAACATTCTTAGCAGCTGATTGAATTTTGAGTGGAATGGATAGTTTTGAAACAATATGGAACATTTCTTTAGCCATGGTTCATAGTGTACATCAAAAGACACCAGAACAAAACAATCAACCAAATCCAGCTGCCTTTGCTTCATGGATAAGGTTAAACTTAGGTTATAATAACTGGCAAAAGTCACAGCTGCATAAAAGATGTGATCGTGCACACCTTTTTCCAAAATGTTCAAAATTGGTAGCAGATGTGAGGTTCACGGAGAGACAGTTTAAATATATTGAATTTGTTTAAGTATTTATTACACTTTCAGTTTAGATTATAAATAACAGTATATGTAATGATGCACTTTTTATGCTGCGTAGAGTAACAAGAAAATACTTTAACATACAGTATATAGCGTTACACTATGGAAAACTGCTTGACGGAGTGCCAGGTAATACCTTACATGGAATGTTGTTAGTTTTCTGGACAATAGTGAGTTTATTAGAATAATGTGATTTATTAGTACTGGGCCCAGTATATGTCAGTGGGGACTTACGGTTAATTAGCTTTAGAGTGGTGTTAAAATATTGGAACAGTGCTTAGAGCTGAACTTTGCAACTGAAGATCTTCGGATTTAGGGCATTGGGGTAGTAATAAAGCATGCTATTACATTCACATCTCCCTAATCGAGGGATCTTGCATTTCTAGAGTTTCTATTTTTTTACTTTTTGTTTACCACTTTTTGGTAAATGCAGCATTTTGTGGAGCTTATTACTCTCCCCCACATTTGTGTAAAAGGAGGATAAAGCTTATAAGTAGAGACTAATAATACTCCCCCTTCAGCAGATAACAAGGAGTAGTGCACAAGGAATGACAAAGTCTAAATAGCTTTACTTTGTATTACTTTTTCTATTTTTTCAAGTTTAAATGTTCCCACTACTGCTCAATCAGTAAAACATGGTGGAAAAATTGATAATCTTTTTTCAGTTAATTTATTATTTTAAAAAATGATCTTCATCAGATATAGCACAATATAAAACTCTGACAAGTTATACAAATCTGACCTGTTGTTATTTTTTATTTTTTTTCAGAATCAACCTTATTATCAAACATTTACTGTAACCCAGTATGGTAAGCATATTTGTAATATAAAATATATTGTTATATGAGTGAGTTACATCAAGTAATTCATGCATGTCCCAATTCATTTCAGAAAAAAAAATAAAATTTTTTGATAAAAAAAAAAATGCCATTTTTGTTAAATTTCATTAAATAGTTTTCTTATTTTGATCTCGCTTTTTTGAATCTTGGTGCTCAGATCTCTTCCAGCCTCTTTCAGCTGCTTTCTGTCTACATGCACTCGCTCCAACATTGGCTGCACATTATTGCACAGGATGTCTAATAGTGACAATAGTGGACCCAATTTGCACAATATATATCAGCCCAGCCACTTGTAGTGTAAACTTGGTGCATATGTAACAGTGTGACAACGCAGTAGGGATGGTTTTATCCGTTGATTGAAACAGTGCCTTCCTCAAGAATCAGAAGTATAAAAATAATGCCCATGTAACTAAGGACTTTAAAGTGAACCATTAATGTTAAAGCAACAAGTTAATTTAACTGCCATCCTCTCCAGCGGCTCAATGTAAACAAGGCAGGGTCTGTGAGACAGTGATGTGAGAGGAGATATATTGATCCTGTGTTTCTGATAAGCAGGGATAAGGATCTTTACCCCCCCCCCAGTCAAAGTAGCTCCCCCACAGTTACTAAGCACTCCCTAGAACACATTTAACCCTTTGATCGCCCCTGATGTTAACTCCTTCCCTGCCAGTGTCATTAGCACAGTGACAGTGCATATTTTTAGCACTGATCACTGTATTGTTGTCACTGGTCCACAAAAGTGTCACTTAGTGTCCGATTTGCCCACCACAATATCGCAGTCCCAATATAAGTCGCTGAATTACTAGTAGTAAAAAAAAAAAATACCATAGTTTGTAGAAGCTATAACTTCGCGGTATACCAATCAATATACGCTGCTTGTGATTTTTTTTTTACCAAAACTATGTAGCAGAATATATATTGGCCTAAATTGATGAAGAAATTAGATTACAAAAAATATTGGAGTATAAAGTAAAAAATATATTCGATTTTTTTGTTTATAGCGCAAAAAAAAAAACACAGATGAAATCAAAGACACCAAAATAAATAATTTGTGTGAAAAAAAGGACAGACATTTAATTTAGGTACAGTGTTGCATAACTGCACAATTTTCAGTTAAAGTAACACAGTGTTGTATTGCAAAAAATGGCTCTTCATAAAGGGTGGTAAACCTTCCAGAGCTGAAGTGGTTAATTGTTAACTGCAACTGAAACAGTTACAGTTTAATTAATAAATTCAATTAGAAACTGATAAAAATAGAAAAATATTCTTCTGGATAAAATAGCACATTTAAAGCTAACCATATCAATGCTCTCATTAAAGCCAGATCTATGCGCTGCAGTCTGTAGCTGTTTGCATGGCACTAAGCATGCACCTAGGAGCACTACCTGTGGCAGTGGCTGGGATTGGATTATGTCTTTTGTCACAGCACCATCTTCTTTAACCACTTAAGACCCCGGACCAATACGCTGGTAAATGACCCAAGGTGTTTTTGCGATTCGGCACTGCGTCGCTTTAACAGACAATTGCGCGCGGTCGTGCGACGTGGCTCCCAAACAAAATTTGCGTCCTTTTCTTCCCACAAATAGAGCTTTCTTTTGGTGGTATTTGATCACCTCTGCGATTTTTATTTTTTGCGCTATATACAAAAATAGAGCGACATTTTTGAAAAAAAAACACTATTTTTTACTTTTTGTTAAAAAAAAATCAAATAAACTAAATTTTAGTCAAAACATTAGGCCAAAATTTATTTAGCCACATGTCTTTAGTAAAAAAAAAAAATCGCAATAAAAAAAAATAGCTACCCTAGGGGAACAGCGACACTAATACAGCGATCAGAAAAATGATCGCTTAGTGACGCTGGCAATAGGGAGTGAAAGGGTTAACTAGGGCGGTGATCAGGGTGTTGTTAAAACTTTATTAGGGGGGGTGGGGGGGCTATCCTGAACCTAACACTAACTGTTTTTTACAGTGCTGTCACACTGACACTAAATGCAGTGATTAAATCACTGCATTCAGTAACACTGTGACAGGGGGGTGGGGGGGGCGATCACAAGGGGTTAATATGCCTATGTGAGTGTGTGTGTCAGTGTTGTGTTGGTGCACACTTACTTGGCATGTCTTCTCTCATCAGCAGCGCTGGGAAACAGCGCTGCGATGAGAGAATACATCATTTCCTCCTTCCTGTGTAAACACAGGAGGAGGAAGTGACAGGCTGGGAGCGCGCTCCCATTGGCTGGGAGCGATCGCGGGGGGGGGGGGGCGGAAAACACGGACATCCGCCCCGCAGATCCCGGATCGCTCCCAGAGGTAGGGAGGACCCCGCACGCCGCGGAGGGGGTCCCGATGGGACCCCCGAACCGCACTCAGGCGGGGGACGTAAATTTACGCCCTTGTGCCTGTACGAGCCATGTTGTGGCCGTATATGTGCGTGCGGGGGGGTCTTTAAGTGGTTAATCTTGCTTACCTTCTGACATCCCTTTTAGCTAATCTACAGTATTTCCTGTGGGAAAAGGCTAAAATTCCTTCCTGATCCCCCCCGAGAGGCAATCGGATTTTCCCTAAATCAACTTTACCTATAAATGTTAGTACTCAGTTATATTATGTACATTTAGGAAAGTATACAGACCTTCTTTAAAGCAATCTACTGAGCTGGCCAGAACCACCTCTGGAGGGAGTCTATTCCACATTTTCACAGCTCTTACTGTGAAGAAACCTTTTTCGATTTTTTTCGTATTTGGAGATTAAATCTTTTTTCCTCTAGACGTAAAGAGTGCACCTTGTCTTTTGTGTTGACTGTAAAGTGAATAACTCAACACCAAGTTCACTATATAGACCCCTTATATATTTGTACATGTTGATCATATCCCCCTTATTCTCCTCTTCATGAGAGAATAAATGTAGTTCCTCTAATCTTTCCTCATAGCTGAGCTCTTCCTTGCCTCAGTTTGGTTGCCCTTCTCTGCACTTTCTCCAGTTCCCTGATATCCTTTTTTGAGAACTGGTGCCAAAACTGAACTGCATATTCCACATGAGGTCTGACTAATAATTTGAACAGGGGCAAAATTATATCTCTCTCTTAATACAAGAAAGGACTTTGGAAATTGCAGCTTGTAATTGCATGCCATTATTGAACTTATGATCTACCAAAAAAACCCAGATCTTTCTCCACTACGGATATATATATATATATATATATTATATATATATATATATATATATATTACACATTTACATTTATAAACTTTGATTCTTTTTTTACATTGATTCATCATCATCTAGTACCGGTATTTACCTTTTAGTTTTTAGGTGAAGTTGGATTTATGCATTCCTATATTTCCTATATATTAGTTATATATCTATGAATATAGAAATCATTGCAAACAACTTTGCAATTAATCGTCATACCTTGCTGTAAGCTACGTCAGTTAAGTTAGGCATAAATAATATGCCACACAGTTTTTAAATAAAATGTGCCAGATGTGCTTGTTTACATTACAAGTTGTGTTTTGTATAAATTATAAATTAGAGGTGACGTAAGAAATAACAAGAGGGTTAAGTGGAGAATGAGATTTTCTGTCATTATCTTCAGCCACCAATCTCTCCATTTTAGTAAAGCTACCTCCATTCCAAATCCACTATGGAAGGGATGGACTCTTAACACAAGTGTCTTAGCATCACTGTGCTTTTCTCTTTTATCAATGTTTTTCACCCAAAGTTGGTACAACTTTCACCCAAGATTTATACATTTTCTCAGACAAATTTATTTGAAATATGTTTGAATCTTGGGAGTCTCTGGCAAAACTTATGGAATAGAGCCTTAAATTTAATTTTTTGTAGCACAGGTAAAGCAAGGGAATACTCAGTAATACTAGTTGCAGATTATTGCACTTGTAATTTTAATGGCACACCAATGGTATTTCCCTTTTTGCAGTTGTATTGGCTAAATAACCTTTCGAGGTCTGTTTAATTCTTCTGCTACCTTATGAACTGGAATGCACACAATTATAACGCTTGAACACACTGTAATTTTTGGCTGTACACTGTTGAATAATACATATTATGTGCTACTTTTCATTTTGTTTGTCTTCCATGCCTGCATTACCTATTAGTATTATTCAAATATTCCTATCTTCTAGTTTTACCCAAGTTTGAAGTTCTCCTGTCCACTCCCTCATATCAGTCAATAAAAAGTGGGTCATTAGAAGGAACAGTTACAGCCAAGTAAGTGCATTTTTCTTTAAATGTGTCTATAAAAAACTTTATAACTTTAACAATAAACAATACAGATTTAGACACAATATACTGTATATAGTAAGGATGAAATATTCACAATATTGTTGTTTGTCGACCGTTTATGAAGCAGTGACAGCGGTGATGCCAAGGTTCACCACTGATCACAGCCCATAAACAGTTTATGAAACAGAGATAATCAGGGGGGAAGTGTTTGAACTTCTTCTGCCGATTATCTTCACACTCAGAGAATCTTCATAGACTGGTACCGCAACGGCCAGTTCTTCACTGGTGATCTGAGTCAGAATTCACACTCCCCGATTCACCAGTCAGAGGTGTAGACTCGGGAGGGAGTGAGAGGGAATCGGGGGTTTCTGAGGAGGAAGAAGGAACATTTTAACTTCTTTCTACCTTGTTCAGACCCCCCAACACTGTAACCATGTCTCCCCTGTAATATTTATGTGTGTTATACGTATATATTGTGAGGGATTTGCTCGTAGTAGTGGTGTGTGTGACTCTCTGGATGGGTTCACTACACGCTGAACTATACAGAAAGGCAGTTGAGGATGGTTAAAAACAAAGGATATGGTTTATTCTTCCATATTGCTGGAAACAAGTGAAGCATCAAAACAGCATAAACAAAACAAAACATAAATAAAAAAAAACCCTGGCCACTTTGGGCGTCTACCTTCACCACACACACCACAACCAGGAACCTACCTATGGAGTCTGGAACACACAGGCCTAATCTGCGTGCCAGACACTGCTGGTCCAAAACAGCAGAAAACAAAAAGTCTCTTTGATATTTATCACACAGAAATACTGATACAAACCTTACCTTCAGAAGTCTATTCTCATTCCACTGCTTTCCTTTAACTATAAAGCAAAGGCCTCATGGATGCAGCAATCAGTATCATCCTCTGGGTGACTTATAAAGGCCTAATTGCCTCATACTGAACAGCTGCAGTTTTCCAACGCCCTAATAACGCTTTCCGGCTACCCCCTGTAGCCGACACCCCTGATAGTAATTGGTGAATTGTCTAAACCAAGGCAGAAATGTATCACCCTCCCCCCTGTTGAACAACACCAACTGATTTACCTGACTTCCTACACAATATATATATATACTGG